>CM062807.1:1097194165-1097408596 GCA_031772625.1 Pinus tabuliformis
CACCCAGAAGTGTTCTAACCCTTCCACCTTGCAACATCAACTTTACTTTTCCATGACCAACAATTCTAGCCTTCCTTTCATCCAGCAAGAAGACATCACCACCATCGTATTTCTCATACTCGCAGAACCACTCTGTATGGGTAGTGAAGTGAAAGGATGCAGCTGAGTCAATCAACCATGCCTCATGATCTACATGTGTACTTGAAGAAGCCAAGTACACATACCCACCTTCATTTTAGGTGGTTCTCGCCTCTGCAGAAGGAGCATCATCAGATCCCTTTCCTCTGTCAGGATCTTTAGATTTATAGTCCCTTTTGTAGTGCCCTTCCTTTCTGCATTTCCAACACACCACCTTTACAAGTTGTCCTAGAGATTTAGATCTCCCTCTAGATTTAGATCTCCCACTTGATGACTCAGTTTTGTTTCTATTCTAGCACCGTCCTCGTACTGACAAGGCATCATCATTCTGGCTTTCCATATGTTTTCGTCTTATCTCCTCCATCAACAAGGATGAGACTATTTCATCAAACTGCAAGGCAATTGCATTGCTACTTATTGCAATAACCAGACTATCCCACAAATCTAGTAGAGAACACAACAAATTGATGCACTTATCTTCATCTAAAATTTTAATATCAACATATGATAACTGACTTACCACAGTATTAAACACATTTAGATGTTCTATCACCGAGTTTCCATAGGAATAGTTTATTCACGAGAGACTTAGATTGGTAAAAAGTCCCTAACTTGTCCCACAAAGCCTTCACCATAGCTTCCCCTGATATATTCAGCAATACTGAATCTGAGACACACAATCGTATTGTGCTCTTTGCCTTTGGATCCAACTTCTTCCATTTTCATCAGACACTCCCATTGGTTTAGTACCTAGATCTTCCATGATCCACTGATCTTTATCCACCAATAGATCCTCCATCTTGAGTTTCCATAACTTAAAAATCTGACCATTAAATTTCTCAATCTCTATCTTTCCACTGCTCACTATCTTCTTTCACCACCAAAATCGATCTCGTAGATCTCCCACTAAACAGGGTCTAGCACAGGCCCGAGTGAAACCCCTTAGCAACAAAGGCGTCCCCTTGAAGCCAAAACAAATCTGATACCAAATGCAGGCTTTAACCCCGTACAGAAATTACCTGCATATGAATTCTAAAACATCGAAAATAAACATTGCGAGAGCACAACACAAAAAACACATATACATAGAGATTTTCCCCTTGATCCCAAAATCGGGACTACCAGCTTGATTTTTCATTATGTTCCTTTCAATGTTATAATACATATTTATACATGCTGAAGCATCCAATATCATGGACCGAAAAGCATCACCTCCAAAACCATGGACCGAAAACCATCGCATCCAAAAACATGTGCGAAAATCATGCACAAAACCATAGGTGGGTCCACCCAACCTAACGTAGGTTTTGAAACCAAAACTTTCCGGGGCGCTGCCACGAACCCCATAAAGTAGGGTTACCTGCGCACCTTAAACCCCCTTGTGACCCCCCTACTACCTAATCAATGCAACAAATGGGGGGCTCCACCCCCCCTCTAGCACCCCGGTTAACTACGTCGGCTAGTTGTGGAAAGAATGTAACACAATCCAACACAAAGTAATGAGTTTAGGTTTGTAGGTCCAAGCATGTAACCTATTACTACTGGGGATGACCTAATGACATTCTCGAATCGCCTCTTATTCCTTGTTGTTAATTCCACTTTCCATGATCTTTCATGGGCTATCTACTACAATGCACACCCCTTTTCCATAACAGGGCTAATGTAACTAAATTTAGAACGTAGGTCTATTAGAATCAAAATAAGCTAGTTATGGATCATACCTTCCATCTCCATTACTAATTCTTAGTGAGAAACCTACTTTTTATCCAAAACAACATAATCCGTTGCACATTTTGAGCTAAATCCTTCACAGTATCTACTTCTTATACATTGTGCATTCCTGTACCATTCCATCATTTTTTAGGATAGTCTCTCTGTCGGTGATTTTCTCCACACATCTAATATGACATAGGTTCTCCTCTAAACCTTTCAACTCCTGATCTAGCAGGTTTAGAGAATGGGTCCTTCTCAATAGTAGCGATCTTTTGCTGAAACAGTCCCTTGGAAAGAGTGGTAAACATTGTATTTCCTCTTCCTAGCTAATGTCTCATTGACCTTTTTCCTTTCCCTTCAAAACTAGTTTTTTCTCTCATTTTCCAATCATCTGTAAAATCAAACATTTGGTTGAATTAGTTGTAAAAAAAATCATTTTCCTGAAGGCATCCTCCAATGTTTTAGTCTCCTAGAATTATATTTTGTCCCTAAATAATTGAGGAAATCCACTAATATGTCTCTAAATCATTATCTTCTCATCCTTGAGTTAAGGTGCATATCTTAGGACCTCCAAAAATTTAGTTACATATTAATCACCTATCAGTTTTCCTAGTTTGTGCTTATAGAATTCCTTGGCCTTAATGTCATAGTACAATTTTGATAGTTACTTTTCCCAAACATACCTCTCAAATATCTTCCAATGTAGTTATTTCTCTTTGATATATTTGGCATTCCTCAAATCTTCCCACAAGATATCAGGATTTCCCTTCAAGTTGAAAATTGTTACCATCACCTTCAAATGCTTACAGTAATCATGCACAGTAATATCCTTCTTCATACCTAGTAGCCATTCCTTTTATTCCTTATATTTATACACCTCTGAATCAAATGTAGCAGGATTTTCCTTCTTAAATTATTATAGCATGAAGATTTCTCCTTTCATTTTATGGTAATAATACCTTCTATTTAAAGCACTGGACAAGCACTCATGACTACCTGACCTCCTCTTTGGAGTACTTAATGGAGTTCCACCTCTCATTGTGTATTGACTAATTTTCTCATGCCCTTTCTTAAATTTCTTGCCTTCGATTCCATCAACACTCAATTCAGGACTTCAACTTCTTGATGGACTTCACTTTCATTTATCCTTTCCTATCTAGCTAGCACCTATATCAAGTTGCTTCTAACATTATAAATCTAAAATGCTTTGAAATATAATTATGCTTATTTTTCCTTAATATTCTTGAGCCAATAAAATCCTTTCATTTTCAGTCTTATAACTTCTTAGTTTATGTCTTATCCTTATAATAGTACTCATCCAATTAAGGGATCCTTCCTCTCTCTTTTCTTCAAATGATTTTTCTTCTTGGCCATGTAGGTTTTTATTAGTGTCATACTACTCAATTATACTATTCATCCATTTCTATTCTTCACTCTTCCCTAATTTCTTCTTATGTGCTATCATACACACATAACTATTAACCAATTATATATAAACAATAATTCCTACCCATTTCCTTTGAAAATATGAAATAAGTATATTGATTTGAGGCTATTTGAAACATCGAATTTCAAGACAATGTGGTCACTAAAAATAATGATAGGTTAGCAATATTTCCTTCCAATAATTTTATCATCTCATCATTTCAGTGTTAACACATATAGGGATACAACACAAAATATACAATCAACACACACAACAAACAAGCATCCTTTAAGTACTACACCTTGTAAAAATGCTCTAAATATATCATCCTAGGCCCATTCAGTCTAATTTTTGAACCTGGGTGCTCTGATACCACTCTATTACATAAATCCAAAATTTATCTCTAAAAGTCAAGTGTAAAACCCTCATTTTGATACCACTCTATATTTCTTCCTCCCACCCCCTTGGATTAATGGTGTAGTAGAAACAATGGCTTTAATTTAAACCCACAAGTGGATTTATAAAACCCAACAATCACCCCTTTCACACAAATATAATCGCTCTCTCCTATCGGAATCGAAAACCCTTGAAAAAGCTTAAAAATAATGGTTTTCCCTTTCGGGATCCAAAATACCTTTGAAAAGGCTAAAACCAAAATTTTTCACCTTTTACATAGTTATATGGGCTTTTTTCGCAGATCCAGAATCACAATATCTGCGATCGGCAGGTGCAAGGCTCTTATATTGGTGCTATCCCTCGGTCCGATGTGATATTGCTAATCACTGTCAGCAATTTGTAATGGGTGCCTAATACTTAATATACTCCGCTCCCGATGTACTGATGTGATATATATCCCGGATCCGATAGGATCCAAAAATCCAATGCATAATATTTCAAGTCCGTTTCTTGAATCCGCTAAGTGTTTTAGTGTGATTTCCCTTTATAAATTTCTTTTGGAAATCTGACAAGGAAATACACAAGGTGATGTGATTTGGGGTTTTACGGACCCCATAGCAATAAAACTCCCGTCTATAATGATTTGAAGTCCAGATTCTCTGTCTAAACGTGTTTTGGACCTGATACTTAGTGTATTTGGGTTTTTCTGCCTGCGAAACTAGAACGATGGAATGCACTCACTAATTGATCCTTCAACACTTGATCTCCATTAAAACATATGAAAGACATAGGCTATCATCAATATTATCTGAATTCAGAGGAAAAGCAATCATTCGAGGCCTCCACGGGACAGTTATAGAATGATGCACACAATACTATTTTATTCACAATAACAATAACAGAGTCTCAGCCTTAGGCTAGATTACACAGGGACAAATACCTCTATCTGAAAAAAATGCATTCCAAACACTCGCTCTATGCTGTCGCTCCACTCAACCTCTCGCTCATTACATTTTCCTTCCTTTTATCAATCGATAAAGACTCTAACAATATCTAACATCAAATATCTATTTTTAATAGATCTAACAAAAATCTTCTAATTCCTAGCTCTTCTTCACACCTATGTTAATAACTCTATCTCTGAATCTAAAATAAGATAGTCTCTAACTTAATACAATAATGAATTATAACAAATTTCTTGAGAGATCCAGCCCTCTCAGTAAAAACTAGTTTTACCAACCAGGTCAATGAATTTCAACCTCTTTTAGCTACAACATGTGAACAAGTTTTCACATTGGTGGCTAAGTCTCGATGCTCTTGCATCAGGCTCCCTGGGAAGAAAAGAATTGTCCTTCAAACTTTTAGGACTTCCTCCATACTTTTGTAGTTCCATTGCTGTCAACCAACTGGAATCTTCCACTGGATGTTCTTTGCACTTGATTAGACACTAGAAATAAGTATGCCCTCTGGTTTTCTTAGATACTCTTTGATCTAAAATAGCTTCAACTTCTTTCTTGACTACTTTTGGTACCTGCTCTTCCCAGTTCACAGTTTGAACTTCATCACCTGTAGCTTCTTTATTCAACTCTATCTCTGCCTCTCTGAATGGATATATATCTACAACATTAAAAATGGGGGATATTCCAATCCCTTCTGGCAACTCAATCTCATATGCATTGGCTGAAAATTTCCTTATAATTTTACAAGATCCTACCTTTTTCATTTTTAGTTTGTTGTAAGTTTTAGTAGGAAATCTCTCTTTCCTCAAATGCACCATCACTAAGTCTCCCACTTGGAACTCTTTCTCTCTTCTTTTCAGATCTGCCCTCTGCTTGTATTTGTTGTTGCTTTCCTTCGATTTACCTTTGACTTATTCCTATAATCTCCGCATTTGTTTTTCAAATTCTTCAGCACTTGCACTCCTAGCTTGCTGTCTTCCCAAATCCCTGAGCTCATATACTCCTCTTGGATGTATTCCAAAGACAATCTATAATGGACTCATTCCAGTGCTTCAATTTGGTGTATCATTGTAAGTAAACTCAGCTTGAGCTAATGCCAAATCCCACTGTTTGCGATTCTAATATACTAAACTCCTTAATATATTTCCCAAGCTCCTGTTCACTACTTTAGTTTGTCCATCTATTTGAGGATGGTATGCTCAACTAAAACTGAGGTTAGCTCCTAGTTTCTTCCAAAGTGTCCTCCAAAAGGGCCCTATGAGCTTGGTATCTCGATCTGATACAATACTTACAGGTAAACCATGCCATTTTACAATATTTAAAAATAATAAATTAGCTATGTCTGTTGCATCACTAATTTTCCTACAGGCAATGAAATGTGCCATTTTAGAAAATTTATCTATTACAACATAAATGGAATCATTTCCTCTCTGAGTTTTTGGTAAACCCAGAACAAAGTCCATGTTGACTACGTCCCACAGTCGATTTTCTATTGGAAACGGCTGATACAGCACTGTATTCTGACTCCTTCCTTTGGCATGCCGATATATCCTGCATTTCTCAACAAACTTTTTAACATCAGTTTGCATTTCGGCCAATAATAAAAAGCATTCACTTGCGTGAAGGTCATATCTTGTCCAAAATGACCAAATAATCCTCCACTATGTTTCTCCTTGATTATGTTCTCCCTCATGGAACATTTGGGAATACATAACTTGTTGCTTTTACATAATAGGCCTCCTTAAATGAGGTAGTCCATCCACTGACTTCTATTATGGCTCATTGGATTCTGAATTGTTGTGTAGATATCTCTAAAATCTTAATCATCCTTGTACATTTCTATCATTTCCTCAAATCCTACAACACCCACTTTGAACTCTTGCATAATAAAACTTACCCTGTTCAATGCATATGCTACTTTATTAGACTTACCACTCGTATGCTTTATTACAAAAGTAAACCTTTCCAGAAATTCTACCCACTTGGCATGCTTCTGATTCAGCTTCGGCTGGTTATTGATAAATTGTAAAGCATGATTGTCTTAATATAAGATGAATTCTTTTGGCAACAAGTAATGTCTCCACTTCTTCAAAGCATGCAAAATAGCATAAAACTCCTTATCATAAGAAGAATATTTCTTCTTTGAATCATTTGGTTTCTCACTGAAATATGCTATTGGCCTTTTCTCCTGACTCAGAACTGTGCTAACTACTACCCCACTTGCATCTGTTTCTACTTGGAAGACTTTCTTAAAATTAGGCAATGCTAAAATTGGCTCCTCTGTGATCTTCTTCTTTAGCAAATTAAACTTTTTATCTGCTGCTTTTGTCCATTGAAATGGCTGATTGATCTCCTTGATTGTCTCAAGGATTGGTGCACAAACTTGACTAAAACCTCTTATAAACTTTCTGTAAAAACTTGCAAGTCCATGGAAGCTTCTTACCTCAAATATACTTCTGGGAGTAGGCTAGTTCCAGATTGCTTGGACCTTTTCTAGATCCATCCTCATGCCCTCTTTGGAAACTACAAATCCCAAGTACACCATCTCCTCCTGAATGAAACTACACTTCTTCAAATTGATTAGTAGTTTCTCCTTATGTAGAGTTCTTAGAACCAACTTAAGATGCTCCAAATGCTCCTCTTCACTTTTACTAAAAACCATAATATCATCAAGGTACACATTAGAAAATTTACCTACATACTCATTTAAAATTCATTCATTAACCTCATAAATGTGATGGGTGCATTAGTGAGCCCAAAAGGCATCACTAACAACTCATACAGTCCACTATTTGTTTTCAATGCAGATTTTCATTCATCACCTTCCTGAATCCTTGTTTGATGATATCCACTTTTCAAGTCTATTTTAGTAAAGTATTTTGATCCACTCAGACAGTCCATAAACTCATCCATTCTTGGAAAAGGAAATTTGTACCTGATTGTGATCTTGTTGATAGCTTTGGAATCTGTGCACATTCACCATTCTCCTCCTTTCTTCGGACTGAGTACTGTTGGTGCATCACATGGGCTAAGACTTTCTCTGATCAGCCCCTTATCCATCAGCTCCTATACTTGCCATCCAACTTCTGCATTTTCTTGAGGAGTTAGTATATACACAACTTTATTTGGTAAACATGCCCCTGGTATTAGATCGATGTGATGGCTAATACTTCTAATCGGTGGTAAGGTATTCGACAATTCATCCACAATGATATTAACAAATTCATCTAACAGAACTTTAACTTCTTCAGGAAGATCATCTAAATCTGTGGAGGTTAAGATCACCTTGGCCTTCCTACAATAGCAAAATACAACTCCTTGCTTTTCACTACCTCCTGTAGCAATTCTTTCCCACTTATCAACATAATACTATTTCCAGGCATTCCTTTATCAGCATCATTCTTCAATGGCAACAATGTGTGCTTATTTCCATCCTTCTCTATGGTATAGGTGTTTCTCCTCCCGTCATGAACAACTTTATGTTGGAAATAATACTGAGAGGGGGGGTGAATCAGTATTATCTAGCAATTTAATAAATCTTCCTTATTTGATCTTTGAATTATTTTTGCATGTCAGTACCATAAAATAATGAGCATGAACAAAGAAAACAGATAGTCACACCAAAGAACACAAGATGTAAGGTGGAAACCCAATGTGGGTGAAAACCACCTGCTGCAATATGTCTCTATCTTCTTTCAAATTAGAAACTCCTTTTACAATGATTTTGTACTGGTGCAGTCCTTTACCAATACGCAGGCTGCAACCTGCAGAGAGCTACAACTCTCTCTCTCGTTTTCCAGTCTTCTCCTGGAAGGGAGCTACAACCCCCTACTTCTTTTCATAAAGCATCAAATGATCATCAAGTACATAACAGTTACAGTCCACTACAGTTATTAGATCAGTAATAACAGAACTAACCCAGAACACCTTATCAACAGAGAAATTCAATCAACATAACATCTTAAGACAGAGACGCAGTTTTCCCTTCTGTGGCTTGCGACCAGACGCAGCTAACCTTCTTCTCCCCTGCGTCCACACGCAGAGATCCTTCTGCTGCGTTGCGTGCCCGCGCACTGTTCCTTCAACTGCACTGCGTCCTGTTGCTGCAGGGACGCACCCATAAACACTGTCGCGTCGCGTTCTTTTGCTGCAGGGACGCACCCAGAAATACTATCACGCCGCGTCTTTTTGCTCAGAGACACACCTGATCCTTTTTATGCTTCGCGTCCCCATGCAGTGCGCCTGTTACTATACTGCGTCCCGAACGCACCGGGATCTTGCTCTGCCCTGCGTCCCCACGCAGGTCTCTTCTTACTGTACTGCGTCCCAGCGCACTTGCCTTTCACTGAACCTGCGTACCTTCGGGTATGAATGATTTCAAGACTTTAAGAGTAACCCAAACAGTCAGATCTACAGATCTGATCATGCGCCAAAGAGATCTCAGTCTTTCAGAAGATTCACCTTTTTAGATCTAGACCAGATCTAACCTCATAAGATATTCAACCAAAGATATTCCAAACCAAATGATCTCCTTTGCTTTATATAGGCAAGCTCCTCCTCAAATCATGGAACAATACCACGAGCCGACACCATAATAACACAATACCGTCAGCTAGATACCAAGAGTAAAACACAAGAAACCCCCACGTGACCTTGAAAAGTGTGCACTGGGTGGACGCACCTCCTGAACAGCTGGCCTGCGTCTACTGCATGGTGTACCTGCAGGTACGCACCTTCTGAACTGATTTCCTGCATCCTTCTTAATTTTTCAATAAATTGAGAGCCTTGTCATGGGAGTTGCCATCAAGTACAACATCTGTAACATATAGCCATACCAGAGAACATAATGCCAACAATCTCCCCCTTTGGACTTGATGGCAACCTTACAATCTTTAGCTTCATTCTCCCCCTTTGACATCAAGGGCAAAGGGGTATGCTCCCCCTAAGATCATGCTCCCCCTGAAAAAGAACCAGATCTGTAACAAAGAACCATAATCCACCATGAAAGAGATAGAGACATATTGCAGCTATTTCCAAGATCTCCTTCTGACCATCCTCCATAATGCCAACAATGCATTATATGCTCCCCCTGAACCTGTACCATCAATCAGAAAAGATTCAATAATAGGATGATGCATCAACAACCCCCAGCTTTTGCCTGAGGTATTCAAAAGTGTCCCTGGGCAATGGTTTGGTGAGAATATCAGCAACTTGTTCCTTAGAAGGAACATACTCCAACTTGACCTTCTGTTCAAGCACTTGTTCCCGGAGAAAATGATACTTGATTGGTATGTGCTTGGTTTTTGAATGCATAACCGGATTCTTTGAGATGCTGATTTCACTTGTGTTATCACATAAGATGGGGATAGGTGGTGTACAAGTGATTTGAAAATCCTGCAAAGTCTACATCATCCAAAGAAGTTGAGTGCAACAAGATGCAGCAGCAACATATTCCGTTTTAGCTGTGGACAAGGCAATCGAACTCTGTTTCTTGCTGAACCAAGATACCAGTCTGGAACCCATAAAGAACGCACCACCACTTGTGCTTTTCCTGTCATCCACGCTTCTGGCCCAATCTGCATCTGTATAAGCATGAAGTGTAAGATCCGTATCTCTAGGATACCATAAGCCATAATTTTGAGTTCCTTGAATATATTTGAAAATTCTCTTCACTGCCTGAAGATGAGTCTCCTTCGGATTTGCCTGAAATCTTCCAACTATTCCAACTGCATGCATGATGTCCGGTCGGGTACCTGTCAAATATAATAAACTTCCAATCATAGATCTGTAGGTTGGTTGATGTACTGTTGCAGATTCATCATTTGCACTGAGACTACATCCTGTGACCATGGGTGTACATACTGGTTTTGCATCTTCCATGCCATATTTCTTCAAAATCTGTTTGAGATACTTGGTTTGAGATAAGAAGATTCCTCCTTCTTTTTGTTGGATTTGCAAACCAAGGAAATATGTCAGTTCTCCTAGCAAGGACATTTCAAATTCTTTCTGCATGACCGAGGCAAAGCTTTGACTCATAGCTTCTTCATTGCAGCCAAAAATAATGTCATCTACATACACAACAAGTATTAGCAATTTGTCATTTTCAGCTTTCATGTAAAGATTGTTATCTGCTGAACCTTTTGAAAAACCTTGTTGATGAAGATATTTGTCCAAACGGTAGTACCAAGCCCTTGGAGCTTGTTTGAGACCATAGAGAGCCTTTTTCAATCTGCATACAAGATTTGGATCATTTCCAAGAATGAACCCATCTGGCTGTTCAATGTACACTTCTTCTTCCAAGTCTCCATTCAGAAAGGCTGATTTCAAGTCCATTTGAAATACTTTGAAGTTTTGAAAACTTGAGAGAGCAAGGAACATTCGGATGGCCTCAAGTCTTGCAACAGGAGCAAAGGTTTCTTCAAAGTCTATTCCTTCTTGCTGCGCATACCCTTTACAAACAAGTCTGGCTTTGTTTCTAATTACTTCTCCATTTTCATTCAATTTATTTTTGAAGACCCATTTTGTTCCGATAACATTCTTATCCTTTGGTCTAGGAACCAGCTCCCAAGTGTTGTTCTTTTCGATTTGCTCAAGTTCTTCATCCATTGCTTTCACCCAACATTCATCTTTGCATGCTTCTTTCACATTTTGTGGTTCAGTAGAGGAGAGTAATGCCAAATAGCTTGAGGCTTCTGCAACTATTCTTCTTGTTTGTACACCTGCTTCTTTCTGCCCCACAATCTGAGATTCTGGATGATTCTTCTGAACATATCTGGATGGAGTCTTTTCTTCTATTCTTGTTTGCTCCTCTGGCTCTTCTTGAGGTTCTTCTTGAGGTTCTTCTTCTTCATCATTCTGTCTTTGAGGGTAGCCTTCATCTTCTTCGATGTCTTCATGATGGACTTGCCTAGGAATGTATCCCTTCTCATCAACCACTATATCAATGTTGTCAACAATTCTGCCAAGTCTTTTATTGTAGCACTTGTATGCTTTGCTATATGGAGAGTAACCAAGAAGAATGCCTTCATCTGCCCTAGGTTCAAGTTTGCCAAGCTGCTCATCACTATTCTTGATATAGCATTTGCTCCCAAAGATTTTGAAGTGCTTTACCAAAGGAGTCCTGCCACTCCAAAGCTCATGAGGAGTTTGAGTGTTGTTCACCCGGACATTTGTTTTGTTGAGAATAACAACCGCAGCATGTGCAGCTTCACCCCAGAAAGTTGCGGGAGTTCCTGATTCATCAAGCATAGCACGAGCCATTTGTTGGATTGTTCTGTTCATTCTTTCAACAACTCCATTTTGCTGAGGAGTTCTAGCTGTAGAGAATTCTCTCCTTATCCCATGTTCATCACAGAAATCGAAAAATTCATTTGAAGTAAATTCCCCACCTCTGTCGGATCTGAGGCACTTAATTTTCTGACCTGATTCATTTTCAACCAAGGCTTTGAAGGATTTGAATTTTTTGAATGCTTCATCTTTGTGCTTCATAAGTCCTAACCAGACAAACCTGGAGAAATCGTCAATAAATAATATCAAGTATTCCTCTCCTCTAGGTGTTCTTTTCCTGAATGGACCACATGTATCTGTATGTACTAGCTCAAGAGGCATGCTAGCTGATCCTTCTTTCTCTGGAAAGTTAGTTCTGGTTTGTTTTCCAAACTGACATGATTTGCATATGGTGTTGTCAGGAATTTTGATATCTGGAAGATCGCGAACTGCCTGATATTTGCATGCTTTCCTTATTTGTGAGAAGCTTAGATGTCCCAACCTTCGATGCCATAACCAGTGCTCTTCATCCTTGCTCAGATAGCATTGTTGTTGTCCTTCTTCAAATATGTATAGATTATTTGGAGTTCTTTTGCCTTTGAGCACTGTTTTACCTGTATCAAGATCACGAACAAGACATCCATTCGATCTGAATATAACCTCGGTTCTTTGATCACACATCTGGCTGACACTTAGAAGATTATGCTTCAATCCATCAACATACAAAACATTTCCAGCCTTGACCTTTTCTTTTAACTGAGCAATGCCTTTTCCTTTTATAGTTGCAGGAGTATCATTTCCAAAAGAGACTTTCTTTCCGTTTTCTAGAGCAGAATAAGATTCAAGTTTTTCTTTATCACCTGTCATATGCTTCGAACATCCACTGTCAATGTACCATAGATTTTCCTGTCCCTCTGCATAAAATGCTATCCCACATCTTTCTATTTGAGGTTCCTTTATTCTCCATGTTTTGGTGCTTGAGGCTTGTTCCTTTTTCTGTTGGAACCTGCTCCTGCATTCAGAGTCTTCATGACCAAAGTTATTGCAAATAGAACATTCAACTTCATTTTCAAGAACCGAAAAGTTGTTATAGGTCCTTTTTGTAATCCCTGTCATACTTCTTTGTTTTTGAGCTTCCCTAGTCATGATTGTTTTATATGCAACACATTGAGCTGCTTTGTGACCAAAGTTATGGCAAGAAAAGCATTGTCCATTGAAGAAACTTCTGCGGTTATCAAATCTACCAGCCAAATGATTGTAACTTCTATTGTCATCCATTCTTGAACCAAATTGAGAAGATTTTACCTGTGGCTGGTTGTAGCTTTTGTTCACCCTTAAGATGGATTGCCCCTGATAGTTTCTGTTTGTAATTCGTCCCTGCTTTACCTGATGATCTTCATTTTGCTTTTGCTCATTTCTTCTTGCTGCATCAAGATAACTTTTTGAGGTGGATGCTTGAGAAGTTTCTCCATTATATCCCAGACCTGTCTTGTTTAGAGGAGATTGCTACACATTGATAATCTCATCCAAAGTTTCAGATCCTTTGACAAACTTGAGATTAATAGCTTTTGTTTTCTCAATCTCTTTTCTAAGACCAACAATTTCACCTTCTAATTTTTCAAGATGTTTTTCCTTTTCATCAATTTGAAATGTAGAGTATCAATGATCATGTTCTTTTCTTCTATACATCTCTTGAGTCTAGTAATTTCATCATAAAGGTTATCCACATCTACAGCATCCATATAATCATCATCTTCAAATGCCATTAACAACTTATATTTATTACCTTGTTCATCTTCATCACTGTTTGATAGATCATCACTATCTTCATGGGTGTAGTAGCTTTTCTTATTTGCACTTTGTTTCTTGTTCCATCTAGCAGGTTCCTTTCCTTTATCCTTATAAGGACATTTTGCAACATAATGACCTACTCTTCCACAAGCAAAGCATTTAAAAGGTAACTTACCTCTGAACCTTCCAGAACCTCTTTGAAGATTTCTGACAAAATTTGATTCTTCTTCCTCTTCTTCTGGGACGTGGCTTGCTCAATAATAATCTTCTTTACCTAATGCCTTGAAAGCAGCTTCTCTTCTGTCTGATGGACCTCCCTTTCTCATTTCATAAGCAGTTAGAATTCCATGTAGCTGAGACATAGTGAGAATTCGTAGATTTTCCTTTTCTTCTATAGCAGATACTTTAGATTCAAACTTGGGGGACAATGATCTTAGAACCTTTTCAACCACTATAGCCTCTCTTATTTCTTCACCCAAATTTTTCATACAATTAACAATCTCATCTACCCGAAGAAAATAGTTAGCCACACTTTCATCATTATACATCTTGAGAGTCTCATACTGAATCCTGAGAGTTTGAAGTTTAGCACGCTTTACCTGTTCATCTCCTTCATAGCTTGTGACAATTTTGTCCCATATCTCTTTTGCAGATTTGTAGTGCATTACGTTCATGAATTCCATTTGGGATATACATCCTAACAGAGTACTGACTGCTTTTGCATTTGTTTCATACTTCTTTTTCTCTGCTGGATCTGTAGGAGTAGCTGAAGGAAAAGCGTAGCCTGTTTCTACAATGTCCCAAACTTCTGTACCAAGAGATTGAAGATATGCAGTAACTCTTACCTTCCAATAATTGAAGTTTGTCCCATCAAAAACTGGTGGCCTGATTGATGCTTCTCTCTCGTAGTTGCTCATGATGAACGATCTACCTTCAAGCGATCAAGCTTCTCCGAAGGACCTGCTCTGATTCCAATTGTTGGAAATAATACTGAGAGGGGGGGTGAATCAATATTATCTAGCAATTTAATAAATCTTCCTTATTTGATCTTTGAATTATTTTTGCATGTCAGTACCATAAAATAATGAGCATGAACAAAGAAAACAGATAGTCACACCAAAGAACACAAGATGTAAGGTGGAAACCCAATGTGGGTGAAAACCACCTACTGCAATATGTCTCTATCTTCTTTCAAATTAGAAACTCCTTTTACAATGATTTTGTACTGGTGCAGTCCTTTACCAATACGCAGGCTGCAACCTGCAGAGAGCTACAACTCTCTCTCTCGTTTTCCAGTCTTCTCCTGGAAGGGAGCTACAACCCCCTACTTCTTTTCATAAAGCATCAAATGATCATCAAGTACATAACAGTTACAGTCCACTACAGTTATCAGATCAGTAAAAACAGAACTAACCCAGAACACCTTATCAACAGAGAAATTCAATCAACAGAACATCTTAAGACAGAGACACAGTTTTCCCTTCTGTGGCCTGTGACCAGACGCAGCTAACCTTCTTCTCCCCTGCGTCCACACGTAGAGATCCTTCTGCTACGCTGCGTGCCCGTGCACTGTTCCTTCAACTGCACTGCGTCCTGTTGCTGCAGGGACGCACCCAGAAACACTGTCGCGCCGCGTTCTTTTGCTGCAGGGACGCACCCAGAAATACTATCGCGCCGCGTCTTTTTGCTCAGAGACGCACCTGATCCTTATTATGCTTCGCGTCCCCACGCAGTGCGCCTGTTACTGTACTGCGTCCCGAACGCACCGAAATCTTGCTCTGCCCTGCGTCCCCACGCAGGTCTCTTCTTACTGCACTGCGTCCCGGCGCACTTGCCTTTCACTGAACCTGCGTACCTTCGGGTATGAATGATTTCAAGACTTTAAGAGTAACCCAAACAGTCAGATCTACAGATCTGATCATGTGCCAAAGAGATCTCAGTCTTTCAGAAGATTCACCTTTTTAGATCTAGACCAGATCTAACCTCATAAGATATTCAACCAAAGATATTCCAAACCAAATGATCTCCTTTGCTTTATATAGGCAAGCTCCTCCTCAAATCATGGAACAATACCACGAGCCGACACCATAATAACACAATACCGTCGGCTAGATACCAAGAGTAAAACACAAGAAACCCCCACGTGACCTTGAAAACTGTGCACTGGGTGGACGCACCTCCTGAATGGCTGGCCTGCGTCTCTGGACGCGTCTACTGCATGGTGTACCTGCAGGTACGCACCTTCTGAACTGATTTCCTGCATCCTTCTTAATTTTTCAATAAATTGAGAGCCTTGTCATGGGAGTTGCCATCAAGTACAACATCTGTAACATATAGCCATACCAGAGAACATAATGCCAACACTTTCCAATCAAACTGCCATGCTCTCCCCAATAATATATGACATACATCCATGGGCATTGCATCACATAAAATCACCTAATTATACATACCAATTGTAT
Source organism: Pinus tabuliformis (assembly GCA_031772625.1). Taxonomy (NCBI): domain Eukaryota; kingdom Viridiplantae; phylum Streptophyta; class Pinopsida; order Pinales; family Pinaceae; genus Pinus; species Pinus tabuliformis. Next base: position 1,097,210,317 of record CM062807.1, read on the forward strand.
CTCAACATTGCATTGTTCTATCACAATGACTTGATGCCCCTTCTGTAACCAAGACACTCTGTAGGGTGCAGGATGTATTGTCTTTGCTAACCCAAGCTTATCCACCATCTCTGTGGACACAAGATTGTTAGTGATTCCACTATCAATTATTACCTTACAACACTTACCTTTTGATTTACAGGTGGTTCTAAACAAGTTCTTCCTCTGCGCAGGCTCTCGAGTCTTCTTCTCTGCTCTCAGCAAAGTTCTTCTTAATAACAGTGATTCACCTTCTTCAGGGGGTTCTTCTTTCTCCACAAGTCGAGGTGGTTCTGGCTTTGCCTCAACCACATTTGCATTCCTTTGATTTGTTGGTTTATTATGAGGAAAGTCCCATGACATATGTTCTCATTCTCCACATGTACAACATCGAACATCTCTTCCTCACACTCTTCCTTTGGGAATGAATCTTCCTCTGTTAGCTTCACCCCTCTGTGGTGGTCTGCTAATTGAGCTTCCTACTTCATGCTGATGTTGTTGTCCTCTGGATCTGGTAGCTCCTCGACCTCTTGCTAAGATTTTTCCTTTGTTCCTTTGACTCTGTTTCCTCAAGATTTTCTCTTTTGCCTTCAAACTTGCTTGATAGGCATCCTCAATAGTTTTCAGACTTAACAAGCTAATCTCATCTTGTATATCATACCTTAAACCATTTATATATCTAGCTATCTTTTCCACATCATCTTCTACATGGCCTGCTCTAATACTCAATCTATATAATTCTTCTGTATACTCCTTAACAAACATTCCTTTCTGTTTTAAATTTTGAAATTACTTAAAAAGATTCAAATGATAATCTTTAGGTAAAAACTTGGCTTTCAATTTGCTTACCATTTTTTCCCATTTCTTGATCTTAGATTTCCCTTTCCTCGTTCTTGATGTTTGTACCTCGTCCCAGCAGATGGCTGCATGACCCTTCAATCTGGTGACTGCAAACTTTACCATCTTCTTCTCCTCAACCTCTTCATAGTCGAAGTACTAGTCTATGGATATGATCCAATCGATAAGCTCGTCTGTGTTCAGACTCCCTTCATACATAGGGATTTACACCTTGGGTTTTCCTCCTACTTTTGCCAGCATCTTGATGACCTTGGTAGTCTCATTGTCTTCCTCTGCCTCCTCCACTTCTGCTCAGATTCTTCTGAAAAGCTCTTAGCTCCTTCATCAGGCACTCTTCTCTGAGCAGTCTCAATTGTCTCCATTCGTGCATGCAGACTCTACACCTCTTCTAATATAATTGCATTTGGATCTGATCTTTGTCAACCAATTCCTCTCCTTGGTGGCATCTTCGTTGCAAACAACTCTTCCTTCTGCTCTGATACCAAAAATGGTGCAGCGAAAACAATGGCTTTAATATAAACCCACAAGTGGATCTATAAAAACCAACAATCGCCCCTTTCACACAAATATAATCCCTCTCTCCTATCGAAACCGAAAACCCTTGAAAAAGCTTAAAAACAATGGTTTTCGCTTTTGGGATCCAAAATACCTTTGAAAAGGTTAAAACCAAAATTTTCCGCCTTTTACATAGTTATATGGGCTTTTATTGCAGATCCAGATCTGACTTTTATTGCAGATCCAGATCTGACTTTTATTGCAGATCCAGATCTGACCGATTAGACAGTCAGGATCCAATCGCAATATCGGTGATCGGCAGGTGCAAGGCTCTTATATCAATGCTATCCCTCAGTGTGATGCGATATCACTGATCACTATCAGCGATTTGCAGTGGGAGCTTAACACTTAATATACTCCGCTCCTAATGTACTGATGCGATATATGTCCCAGATCCGATAGGATCCAAAACTCCAATGCATAATATTTCAAGTCCGTTTCTTGAATCCGCTAAGTGTTTTAGTGTGATTTCCCTTTATAAATGGCTTTTGAAAATGGGACAAGGAAATACATAGGGCGATGTGATTTGGGGTTCTATGGACCCCATAGTAATAAAACTCCTGTCTATAATGACTTGAAGTTCGGATTCTCTGTTTAAATGCGTTTTGGACCCAATACTTAGTGTATTTGGGTTTTTCTACCTACAAAATCAAAACGATGTAATGTGCTCACCAATTGATCCTTTAACACAAGATCTCCATTAAAATATATGAAAAACATAGGCCAGCATCAATATTATCTGAATTCAAAGGAAAACCAAGCATTTGCGGCCTCCACGGGCTAGTTATAGAATGATGCACACAATACTATTTTTTTCAAAATAAAAATAACAAAGTATCGGCCTTAGGCTAGATTACATAGGGGAAGAGACCTCTGTCTCAAAAAAAATGCATTCCAAACACTCTCTCTATGCTCTGCTCCACTCAACCTCTTGCTCATTACATTTTGCTTCCTTTTATCAATCGATAAACACTCTAACAATATCTAACAACAAATCGCTATTTTTAATAGATCTAATAGAAATCTTCTAATTCCTAGCTCTTCTTCACACCTATGCTAACAAATCTATCTCTGAATCTAAAATAAGATAGTCTCTAACTTATTATAATAATGAATTATAATAAATTTCTTGAGAGATCCAACCCTCTCAGTCAAAACTGATTTTTACCAACCAGGTCAATGAATTTCAACCTCTTTTAGCCACAACATGTGAACAAGTTTTCACATTGCTAGCTTAGTCCCGATGCTCCCGCATCAACTAATCTCAGCTAAATGGGATAAGTTACTCTTAATTAAGCCAACTTCAATGGTCCCATTATGGAAATGGGGTTACAAAATATTTCCTTTCCCAAATTTATTAGAATTAAATTCAAATAATACCATCATGTTTAACTCATGTAGAGCTCTCCAATGAAACTTTTTCCCTCAATATTCGCTTTGTATTGAAATCTATGCCAAAATTTGGGCCCCTTAATGCCTGCCACATTAGCAAGGGCATACCATGTTGTACCCACATCACACTGCCACTTCACAAGAGATCTAATGTCACACCTACCACATCATAATACCATAGCACCATTGTGCCCCATGCCATTCCTTTGAAATTCACCCACTTTCAACCATTGCGGTATGTTATGTACCAAGATGATTTTGTGGAAGTGGGTATGATCAATAGAAGGAGCAGGGTGGGAAATTTTTTATAATATTCTTTGAAGTGCTTCCATCACACCTTCGAGTTGTGAAAGTGATTTTCTTTACGCATAACACATTGGCGTTGTTTATAGAGAGAGCCACCGAAAACCTTTTCTATCCTTAAATAGGGAATTATAGTTTTGCATGGAGGTCCGATACCTAGTGTGACCCCGAACCTGAGCTAAGGTTGTGGAACTCACGTATGACATAGGATGACATGTACATGTGACATGGTGAGGTTGATAATGTGGTAAATTTTCAGTGTGACATGTAGCAGGAAAAATGGCCTTTTGGGATGACCATGTGACTAGTTTTTGGATGACACATGGTACCAATAGATGATTCGACATGGCAAGATGATGTCAGCCTAATGTCAACAAGATTCAGTAGGAGTGGGTGACATGGAGGTTAGGCTAATGTGACTCTTAAGAGACATGTTGGATTGAGTTTACTGTAACATCTAGCTTAGGGAATGCAACATGGTATTGAGGTGGACATAGGCATGGCTAGGTGCCACATTATCATGGCCCTTAGAGCCGCAGTGGTATTTTGTAGTGCATATTGTATCAGAAAGTGATAGATGAAAGCAACAAAATGTGAACCTCTACGTTACATAATTTAATGTTCAAAACTCGACATGTCACAAAGGTTGATAGGGGTAAATTTTGGAAGAACGGAAGGGGGACAATGGGACTATGGCACTATGACATGGTGAGCACCATTTGTTAGAGACCAAAACAATACTAATGGGTGTGTTTTAATATTGTAGGAATATAAAAAATTTCTTTTACTTGTAAAATATACTAGGACACCAATGAATATAACTATAACAACTTATATGTGCATCACAAGAATCAATCATTAAAAGGAAAAATAGATTTCAGAAATTCTTCAAACTTATGTTCAATTATTTCCATAAAGGAAAGTTCTACTTGTCGTTACAAAGTTCTATACCTACAACCAGAAGGAAGCTGCAACTCCCTAATTTATCAACTACAATTGAAAGGAGATACAAACTCTACTTTATAAGCAACCACTAAACATAGCTCCAAGTCCTAACTATTTTCCAACCACTACTAGAAGGAGATACAACCCCTAATATGAAAGTTACTACATGCTTGACCTCCTTGATACATATTTCATACCAATTTCAAACTCAAATCATGAAGGCCACTTCCTTTCTCAAACATATGAATTTCTATCCTATAAAAATAACCACAAACATCATAAAATATCCTTTATGAATCTTTCATTATTTATCAATTAACCATACACACAAATAGCATCAATCCATAACCAATGCACCAACTCTTTCTTCAACCAACCCTCTTGTAAATTTTATTATGCTGATATAGAATTTGTAGTGATATTTTTAGTTATAGGAACTTGCACTTGATATTCACTTATCAGAGGTTTGATACCATTAACTTCTTGAATTTCTGTTTTAGGAATGTCCTCTTGATGTGGACAATCAGTATTCAATCTATGATCTTTTTTCTATGTAAGAAAACCTAATATTAATTTTTGTCTTACTCCATTATGGAGTTTTAAAAGTTTTAGCAATGTTTCTTCTAAATTTGGTTGACTCCAAATTTAACAAATTTCCCAAGGAAACCTAGAAACCTCTCCATTCTACCATCCTAGTTACCAACTCGTTCATGCCTTCATTTTTAAATTTTATGCACTTTTGGTTCCAAACCTCCAAATATGGCGTAAACACAAATTTTATGCACTATTGATTCTTTCACACATCATATAGGCCCGAGTGCTTTTTTCCAGCCCTAAATGCCTTATCCACCGTCTAGTGAAAACATTTTTCTTTTGTGGTCTTATGTCTGCGTTTATCATAGTGCTTCCATGTATAGTTTTTATCTCTTGATTTTTATTTCTCAGGAAAACATCTCATGAAAAAATCTTAGTGTACTCCCTTACATTATCGTCTAGATCATTTCCTCCAAGGGGTTGTTCCTACAAGTCCACCATGCTTCCACTTTCACCAATCAAATAATCACCATGATGATATATCAACCACATCATTCTTAGAACATAAATATTGTCGTCTCTTGTCATCAACCTTCAAATCTCTCAGCTTCTATATTCTCGAAATTTTTTAATGGAAACTTTATGGAAATATTCCAAGATATTTTCTTTTGGGGTAATTTATTCCAATATTACGTGTCTTCTCTGGACCAATCTCAAAATTTATGATATGATGTGTCTAACCACCTCAATGCCACCATGTTTCAAAACTAGTTTCTCATACTTTAGTTCTCCGATCATTCTACCTGTGCATTCTTAGAAAAAATTTCGAGATATTTTCTTACATGATTCATTTCTTCTGTGGTCGTTTCTTTTGGGATGATGTGTCATTGCCACAACGATGCCTTGTATCTTCCTTCTTTTTGCCACCTCTATAATTATGCCACATGTTTCCCATTTTTGGCCCACTTCGCCACCCAAAAATTCAAAATCTAAATGCCACATGTCATTCTCTCATAGGTGCCATGTATCATGTTAATGTCATTGTGACACTGTGTCTCCATGTCATCTTTGTGAGCCAATAAAAAAGCTTCCATATGTCTTGTCTGCATAGGTCCATGTTGTCAAGTCTACAAGTCACCAGTATGATAGAAAGAGGGTCTCCTGCCTTGGTTTTTCTCTGAATTTCTCCATTATGTTTAATGAAAAAACCATTGGATTTAAGCCTGATATGTTGACCTGCTAAAAATATTAATGAAATATCAAGGCTTATCTCATAGAAATATCCAATGAGTTCCTTTTGATATTTCTATATCTGGATAGAAACATTGACAAAACTCCAACTCCTATCAATTAATGGTCGCCACACCACTTTGATGTAAATTTTTTTAACTGCCATGGTTTTACCCAAACCTCCCAAGTCTAGTTTGTGGAAAAGGTGGAGGAGGTCCCACTGAGATATTGGCTATCAATCTCTGATCGATCATTTTGTAATTTCCTCCTAACACATAGCTATGATAGTTAAAATATGGTGTGCATCTTCTTTTTTACTTTCACAAGATTTAAATGGAATTCTCCACCAACTACTCTATTAGTTGATCTGCAATGTTTGACCAAACACCAAACTGGAAGCAACTTTAACTCTATATTATTGGACTTTTGGTCTCTGATCTTTCAATGGAAATAAATTTTGATTTAAAAGGTCATTTAGAAACTTCTTTATACCACTGGAAATCACTTTTAGAGCTATACTCATTCAAGCAGTTTTCAATAGCATTTAAGGCAATCTGTTGACCTGAATTTAGCTCTAAAGTCTTCGCACCTTGACTATTCTTCTTGCAACCACCTATGCCTTTTCCATCACTCTCTTCACCTTTTCCATCATATTCCATACCGCCATCATCGATTACAACATATATCTTAAATTCTCTCCCTTTGGCATTGATTGCAACACCTAAAACATATGGCATATGGCAACAACAACAAACATAAGTACCAACAAAAGAGAAATGTACTTCTTACTTCTATTTATTCACCCCTTATGAATGCTTCTCCCACTATCATTCACTTCTCCTTTTATGTACTTGTTATCTTTTTTTGTTTTTTGAGGTCCCTCTCCCCTGTTAATATCAATAGCGAAGAAACTAGCATGCTCCCCATGTCTTGTTGATCCTTTGGACCTGACATCTTTCATATGATATTTTGATTTCTTACTAGATATATTTCTTCCTCTTAAGGAAGATCTAAAGGAGGGAGGAAAGAGGAACTACTCCTAATCTGTGCCTCAAATACTTAAATTGATATTTTTTGAGAGGTTTGGTGAATATATCATCTACCTACATTTTTCTAGTTACGTACTCCATTTTGACAATCTGATTTGCAACTTTCTCTCTTAAGAAATGGTACTTAATTGGAATATGCTTTGTCTTTGAATGGAAAATAGGGATCTTGGACATGTTCATGGAACTTGTATTATTATATATGATAGGGATAATATGATCATAGTATACTTGTACATCCTATAAATTAAGCTTCATCCATAAAATCTAAGTGCCACAAGAAGGTGTTCTTATGCATTCTACTTCAGCAGTAGGGAGGGAATTTGAAACATGTTTTTTTCTCAACCTTGAAACCAAACATTCACCAAGAAGGAAATAAACACCACTAGTTCTCTTTTGATCATCTACATCACCTTCCCAATTAGCATCAATAAGAATAATTAGTGAAAAATATTCACCTTTGCGGTACGAAAGTCCATAGGTCATACTCCATTGTGGCTCTAAGATATTTGAGAATCATCTTGGCTACTAGAATATGGGTTTGTCTGGGGGCTTCTTGGAATCTTCCAACAATACCAACTTATTGCGTCATGGAAAATATTGAGGCTGTTAAATATAGGAGGATACCAATAATAGATATGTATAAGGTTGGATCCACCTCTAGTGATTCACCAGTCTTGCTCAGCTTACATCCAGTAATCATTGCAGTTCTTTTCAATGAACATTCCTCCATGCCAAATCTCTTCAGAACTTCCATTATATACTTTCTTTGTGAGATAAATATTCATTTGGAAGATTGTGCAATATGAAAGCCAAGGAAATATTAAATGTATCCAAGCATAGACATCTAAATTTCAACCTTCATATCAGCTACAAACTAGCAAGTTAGTTGATCTGAACCACTATAAAAAATAATATTATCAACATAGAAAAACACCACTAAAAAATTTCCGTCATTAGATTTCACTTACAAATTACTATCAAATGCACCTATTTTAAAACCAAACTTGAGCAAATAACTATCCAAATTGGAATACCAATCCCATGAGGCTTTTTAAAGACCATACAAGGCCTTCTTCAGCTTGCAAATGTAATCAAGATAATCTAACAATTTAAAATGATCAGGCTACTCAATAAAGACTTATTCCCACAATTCTCCATTCAAGAAAACATTTTTAAAATCAATTTGATATATCTTGAATTTCTTGAAACTAGAAAAATAAAAAGTAAAATCCAATCACCTCTAGTAACGCAACAGGTGAAAAGGTTTCATCTAAGTCCAAAACATCAATTTGTGCATAGCCTTTGGAAACTAATATCTCTTATTTCTTACCACTAAACCATGCCTATTCAATTTATTCCTGAAAACCCACTTCATGCCAATAACATTCTTGATTGTTAGTCTAAGAAAAAGATCCCATGTTTGGTTTTTCTCAATCCATTCAAGCTCATCATTAAAGTCTTTTAACGAATTATAATATTTGATTCCCTAGGAGAAATACTTTGGTTCCATCATAGATAGAAGAGCTACATGCACTTTTTTAGGGGGGTTAACATTCTTCTTCTTTTCTTTACAACTATATTTAAGTTACCAACAATTTGGTTAAATGGATGGTGTTTTTGCACATATTTTGTAGGATCCTTGGATTGAGGAATGAGAGTTTCTTCAAAGTCTTAATCTAAAACTAGCTCATCAATATTATCATCATTGTTGACTGAATCATTTGAGTTGGCATTTACTAGTTGATATACTTCAGATTCAATGTGCGCATCCACTTTGACATCAATGCAATCAATCATGTTGTTTGTATTCTTATTGTAGCGTCTATAACACTTGCTATTATGAGAGTATCCAATAAAAATACCTTCATCAGTCCTTGTAGTGAACTTACCAAACTTGTTACCATTCCTTTTGATATATCATTTTCTTCCAAATACTTCGAAATGCTTGAATGTTGTAGGTATGTGTTGATGGCCCTAAAATCCTAGCACCAACATTAGGGATAACCACCCGGTCCGGACCTTAGTACAACTCCTTTTCCGTTTGGTATGGTGGCTCCGACTGGATATTATGGGATTAGTTTCCCATATAATGAATGGTTTGATGGATGATTGTTTTATAATATATAATAAAGATGATAAGTGCTTTAACCTATAACTCAAAAATATACAAATATACTTATCTAACCTGGGTAATGTATTAACAATGCGATTTCTGATTATTCCTAACAGATAAATAATCATATAGATGAATTACTGATCAATAGAAAGATGCATTCATAGATAATGATTACTTTTTTTAAGAAATTAAACAAAGTAATTATAAAAACATATCGCATTCATAACAATGTATATCGCTGACATATATCTTTAAAGTATAACAATTCTAAATCTTTAGAAATGACATGATAAAGAATTGTTTGAAGAGCATACATATATCAACAATAGAAACTTTTAAACGTAATGCTTCCTCACACAAGGAAATAAGACAAAAGAACAATGATATAAATACCACATGCATTTCAGTCTTTCCAATGTAAATAACACTATGATTCCACTTTCTTATCTGAGAAAACTTCCAGGAGATACAAAAGTGCAGGTCGTGAAAAAGTTTCTTCGCAAAATATGTAGAACCTTGATCCACTATTGATAAAAAATATATTTATAAATACAAAAGTGTAACTTCTCAAGTCAAGTTTTATATAAATTGAGGACCCATTCTTAAAAGACATGAAAGGGTTTAAATAATAAAATAAAAACTAACTGTCAATAAAAATCACTTTGAGCTGTTGAAACTGCAAACATGAAAATCTAGGATTTGATTTATGAAAATAACAGTGTGATAGCCCTTGAATTGATTCATTGTATCTACTTCTTCTCTTGCACTCGCAATTGACAAATTGAGAGCATTTCTTGAATTTCTGGAGGATGACTTAGCCTGGAATGTAGTTGACCTGTGTATGTGGCATCTGAAAGCTCGGGAACCATGCAATTGATAGCGTCAGCAATGCATTTGGTGGCCATCTACTGTCTATGAGGCTTGACTAGGAAAAATCAAAATGCATCCCAAGTCAAGTTTTCACTTTGCCAATTTGTTCTTCTCTGCTAGCTAGATCCTGTCTCCATTGATTTTTTAGAGCTTTTGCCTTCGGGAGCTTTCTTGGGGAGCAATCGGAGATCAATTTAGCTCCATATAAGCTATCATTTACCAACTCGATCACACTGTTCATTGTATCCCGGGCTCTGGAAGTAGCTCTTTCGACCTTTATTAACTGTGATTCCCATTCTGAAAATAAGACTACTTTGTGCGATTCTTGGATTTTTTGTAGATTAACAGCCATGCCTTCTTGTGTACTTTGCCAAGAGAGACATCTTGTGACCTGATCGTCTGTGTCTTCAAATTCTAATCTAGTGTTAATTACCTATTCAATGAGTGATGTAGTGATGATGCACAATGGGTCAACCAATGATATTTTATGGCAAAGGATATTCAGTTGCTGAGATAAGGCTTTAGTCATTTTTAGGGTTTCTTTCTTGAATTAATCAATCTTTGGATAACCATTGAATTTCTCTACCTGTAATTGCAGTTGTGTGATTTGTTCTTATTTGGCCTTCTTTTCCTGCTAAAGTGCCACTTGAATCTTGCTAAGTTCTTGAGACAACTTTTGTTCTTTCTAGAGAGCCTACTGATTGATATTTTGTTTCTACAGATTTAACTATTCTTTCAATTGCTCATTCTGCAGTTTTTTCTCTGCTAGCCATTGCTCAAGATGATCAATCTTCTTCTATTTCACTGCCATTTTCTCTTCAAGCTGGGTGATCCTTATATCCTTTTCTTTGATCAGTTGGCTAACTTCGGAGGCCTTGTCCATAGTAGCGGCTATATAGGCACCTGCATATTGAGATAACTTAGTTAAATCCTCACAAGGATTGACTTCTGAGTCTTTCCATACCACATTCATAAGTTCAGCTTGAGGAGTTGAGAATGGTCACTGGTTAATTTTCCTCCTTTTTCTCTATATCTTGACCACATCCCTATGCTTTGGACAGTAAAATACATCCAGGGGTGGTATTTCCTCAACCTTCAATACAATCTATTTGGAAGGATTCTTTGGAATTATTTCAATATCATGCTGAGTGTTAACTGTGCCGACTGCCCCTTCAATTGTAATACTAGTAACAATAGGCTCCTGTGTTGCGGGCGATTTTGGTATAATGATGTTTTGGGAGTCATTCTAGTTCTTGATCTGCTGATCAAATTGCTCCCATTCCTTGATTAAGTTGGAATCAATATGCACATTGGCATCTAGGAGATCACTAGTCTTTTCATTTGTCTGCTCCTTTTGGGGAATCTTCTCAATAGTGTGTTCTTCACTGTGGCCTTCTTGCTGCACCATAGGGGTAGTGTTCAATAAATCCAGAGGTAGTGTTTATAACCTCTGTGTCCTAAAATGCATAAAATTATCTATCTCCATTGCCCCCAATTTGATCCCTGCTGGATGTTTTACCTATGAAAAAATCTCAGTGGAAGCAAACAAGTCATCATAGTCATCTTCCTCATGTTCAAATTTGGCAACTTTCACCTGAGCGGTAAGGTTGTAAGCCACTTTGTTTGGGTCATACTGTCTCTTAGGGATGACTGCTAACTTCAAAATTTTTATCTTCTTTGCTTCTTTCTCGGCATGTTTGAAATCATGCAATGAGTAAGTACCACAACAGAGGGGAAATGTAGGCCACATTTGTTTCTTGTACTCTTTGAGCTTCCTGGACATTCCTTTCTCCACTATTTGGTAAGCTATTTCTCTGTCCAATAGCTTATTAGGAATGTACAATGGGAGAAAATGTGGATCTGTGATGCTGCCAAAAAGTCTAACATAGGTGAACTTTTCTTCACCGAACCAACCATCGATTGATGTTAGGTCAATGCTGGCCTCATCGGATAGCTGAGGAGTAGGTCTATTGATTATGGCCTGATGGACGAGTAAACAAAAACCATGGAAAATTCTATATATATGATATTTATAATGGGTCTTCCACAAATACTTATGATAAATGTGAATAGGATTTAGGTCTTGAGGAGTCCATTTCCAACCTAGAATGGGGAAGTCAGAATTGAAACAGATGGTATCCATAATGTAGGTGCTCATATAGAATGGGGGTACTATCCGGGTAGTTACATGCCTATTTCTTCTATAATCAAGTATTTGGTTGGCCATTTTATCTAATAAAGTTGTTGCCCAATCCATGATAAAAGAATTAATTGTTGCTTCCATTAAAGGCAACATTTCTATGGAAAATCTAGCTGAATCAGAGGCTCTAAAGAGTCTACATATTATAGCACTAGCATAACAATAGGGAGATGCTAAGGATTCCACGGAGTACATACTAGAGGATTCGTGCTTATTCTTGTTTGGGAAATGTCTCCATTGCTTGATAGGGTATGACTCTACCTCGTTCTCCTTGGCGAAAGCTTCTAAAAATTCCTTTTTGTAATGTTTCTGGGGTTCTGGAAAATGATAAATCTTTTTGACATCTTCTACCTTGAATGTCCTGAACATCCTTCCATCGGTCGTAAAGAATGATCTATCAGTTATGTTGATACTGTCTATTACCCATCTCGCTAGGTCATTGTCTGGTAACCTTTTTGCACGGGCTGCTATTTTGTGGAGGAAGGAGCTAGCTAAATCCTTAAGAGTATTTTCTGATTTATCACTTGAATCAGCCATTCCTCCTTCTTCTTGAATTTTGGTTGGATCCTCGGCTTTGAGTAGATTATATATGCCCTCCCATGAAGTCTTGCTAAGGCCTAGATAGGTAGTATTAGCTATCAGCACCAACTTTGCTAGTTCATCTTTCACTATGACGGGGACCTTTACTTTCTGAGATTTCTTAGACATTTTTGTTGGACTGACGATTTCAAATTAGCTCTGCAAAATGAAACATAAGGGTGTAACAGTGGAAAAACTTGTTAAAAGCTAATACACAACATACAAGACTAACATCAATGAAGTGTAATAGATATTACGAGTCTAGGATATATTAAGCCACCACGGATGAAATCTTTGAAGGATTCAACCATAACTGCTCCTTAATGATTTCCCTATAACTTCCAATGTGAAACTTTAATGTCGTAATGGTATGTCGCATTGCAAATTTACAATGGTCATTTTTAGAACGGATGTCATGACTCCTCAATCTGCGATTAGCGATGATCGCATATCGCAGATCGGGAGTTACAAGTGCCATTCTTAAATGGTTCCTTTGCATGGTTGTGATTGCGATCAGTGGTGAGCTAGCATGGGAAGCAACATGCTTTAAAATTGATAATCATCTAAATTTTCCTTTATAATTGATTTATCACTTTAAACCGCACATGTTCGTAATACTTCATGTTTTTCCTTTATCGAAAGCATGCTATACGATAATGAAATCGCATCGGAAGATTTTAAAGGAGCTTTTGGGATGTGTCTTGTGATTTTAGTGATGCGCGATTATGATCGGCTTATCGCATTGGAGGTTTTCCATGGAACACTTGGGACGGTTTCTTAAGGAGTAGTGATATGTGATTTCCGATAGAGTTATTGCATTGGCGCATCTTAATGGAGCATTGTAAGTCCACCGTTGAGATAAAGGATGTGTGTGATGTGACAATTCACTTTATAATTATTTCATTTGATAAATCCTTTTACGATAAGGTTTTATTATGACTCAAATCGGATCGGATTTTCTTAAAAGGACTTCCATGGGTTCAAAAGTTTTGCAAATTGCGATTGCGATCTAACCTACCCTACAAGAAAATTTTTATATGACCTATTATCAAAATTTATTTTCAAACATTTTGTTGATTTTATTTATCTTCTAAAGGGGACACATTTCTTATTAAAGTCTTATATCAAACTTTTTGAAATGGGTAGGGCTGTTGTATAGCACAACAATTGTTGATTCACTGGGAGAAACAGTTACCTATGAAAAATAATCCAATATCTTAAACTTTCTTAATTGGAAACAATTGAGGGCAAAGAAAACTATCTAAGAATATCTAGATAAAAATTAAATTTGAATAAATAAGTTTTTTTTGCAATTTCTTTTACAATCCCTTAAAAATAAAAGCATTTTTGGTTTCTTCAAGCTTTGATTGGTTGATAAATATGAAGTAGGGGGATCCCCCAACTTAGCTTTTAAATTTACTCTTTTGTCACAAGTAGTGCCCCTGCTACTAGCAAACATCTACAGTCTCAACAGGGTTGTCTTTTTACCAGCAATCATTCATTGTCCCATCCATATAAGAGTATAACTTTTGAAAGATAAATACATAAAGATATATTTACATATATATTTTTTGATTTTATATTCTTTTAATTTTTTAAGATAAAAATCCATTTTCCTGGTTTGGGAGCCAGCTTATAACAATCCCATTCATTGTTTTTAAGTGAACTGAATATGCTAGCTCGTAATGAGATGCCTTGTCTTATGTTTATAAGCCATTACCCTGTTTTGATATGTAGTATTGGTAATGTCAGTTTAATTAGTTCCCTATGATCATGGTAAGCAGGCTCATGATGAGACCTCTTATCTTTTATATCAGACATATTTTAAAATTAAACTCCGAAAAATTGTAAACTTAGTGGATGGGGTGAATGACTTTCTCCTTAAGAGTTTATGGATGACATTTTTAGAGTTATGGATGCTAAGCTTGGAAAAGTCTTTACTTTTTATGAATAACCTTTCTCGACTTTATAAAACTTAGAATGATTTACAGTATTTTCAAGGTTTTGTAAGATTTTACAAACTTTAAAAAGGTTCTCAAAGTTTCATGTTTTATTTAACTTTCCAAAACTGTAATCATTTCCTTAAAAGTTTCCACCTATTGAAAGCAAGTATTCACAATATTCTCTCAAAGAGATTTTCAATAGTAAAAGGCCAAATGGAAGACTATTTACAACATTATTTTCTAAAATAAACAAACTTGCATAAATAATATATACAGGTAAGAAGGGGTTACCTCCTTAAGAGAATAATTTCTTTAAGTTCAGCCCATTCACAGGAAGAGAATCTCTCTTTCCTATTAAATCTTGCAGTATGAATGTTGATGAGCCTATCTTTTCAATGATTTCAAATGGTCGAAGCCACATCTTTTGAAATTTGGTATGTTTACCTTTGTCTTCATGTGCTTTGTCCCATTTCAATATGAGATCACCAATTTGTAATCTTTTTGAGCCAGCAGAACTTGCGTCAAAAGAAGATTTAATAATTTGTTGATGTTTAGCATGAGTGATTTTGGCCTTTTCTCTTTCTTCATCTAATTTCAGGATTTTATCAAATCTTAATTGGATAGAGGAAGTAGGAGTTTCTTCTATGAATTGTGTTAGGGCTAGAGATGGGAGTGCTAAATTTGAAGGTATTACAGCTTCTTTCCCATACACTAAGTTAAAAGGAGAAGTACCTATTGAGGCCTTCTAAGTTATGCGATCTGCCCATATTGAAAATATTAAATATTTAT
Organism: Pinus tabuliformis; assembly: GCA_031772625.1. Lineage (NCBI taxonomy): Eukaryota > Viridiplantae > Streptophyta > Pinopsida > Pinales > Pinaceae > Pinus > Pinus tabuliformis. Next base: position 1,097,225,698 of record CM062807.1, read on the forward strand.
GCCAATTCTTTTGATTTTGATCAACGATTCTTTAATAATCTTAATGAGATTCTAATTAGTTGACTCTGCCAAACCATTACCTTGAGGATAGCAATTTGCAAAATATTTTAATTTAAAACCTCTCTTAAGAGAAAATTCAACTATACTACTTCCAGAAAAATAAGACGCATTATCAAAAATAAGGGCATTAGGTACACCAAACCTGGTAATGATGAATTGATCAATGAGTTTAATGATTGCATCATTATTGGCTACCTTTAATGGAATTGCTTCTACCCACTTTTTGAAGTAGTCCATGGCTATAAGGATGTATCTGTGTTGCTTGGAAGAATGTGGAACAATTTCTCCTATGATATCAAGCCCCCATTGTTCAAATGGTTGCTCAATTTTTACTAGTTGTAAAAGAAAGACTGGTTTTCTTTGTCTTCCACTAGCAGTTTGGAATATCTTGCATCGCCTTACATAGTCATGGGCATCTTTAAACAAAGTGGGCCAATAATATCCAGCATGTATTATCTTATGAGCTATACTATCTCCTCCAAAATGTCCACCTACTGGATTCCTGCAAAACCTTTTGCCTTTTAGTTTTTTCAAGGCATATTAATAAAATTGAATCATAATTTCTTTTAAATAACAAACCATCAATGATTTCTAAATGTTTTTATTTTAATATTAAGGCACATTTGTTTTTTTAATTGAAATCACGGGGAGCATATCCATTTTTCAAGTAAAAGATCAAATCAACATACTGAGATTCAAAATTTATGATACTTATCTCGTTCACTTGAAGAGTTTTATCTAAATCTTCATGTTCTCGAATTTTAGAAGCTCCTGCTAATAACCTGCAAAAAGCGTGCCCTCTCACAATTTTTGCTGGTTTAATATCAATATCATACTCTTGTAAGGTTGTTACCCAATTAGCCTCTCTTTTCTCCTACTTCCCTTTGCACTAGCAATTGCCTCACTGCAGAGAATGGGACTATTACTTTTGTGTGTATTTTTAGGAGAAATGGTCTAAAGTTTTTGATAGATTTAAACACAGAAAAAGCTTGTTTTTCTAATTTAGAATAGTTAAGCTCGACACCCTACAAATTGGAACTAAAGAAGGATATAGGTGCTTCTATTTGCTGATCATTGGTTTGTGTTAACAAACAATAACATAATATGTTTCACTAGCCAAAGTATACAAAATAAAATGATTAGAAAAATTGAGAGTATTCAATGGAGGAGAATTAATGATTGTTTTTTTGATTGAGTCAAAGGCTTCTTTTTTGTTATGTCCCCCTTTGAAAACTGAATTTTTCTTAATCATAGTTTGCAAAGGCAAGACTGTATGAGAAAAATCAGGAACAAATCTTTTTACAAAATTTATCTGTCCCAAAAGTGATTGCATTGATTTGTTGTTATGTGGCAAAGGAATATTAGAAATCTCTTTTATCCTATTAGGATCAATATATATGCCATCTTTCGATACAATAAACACTAAGAGTTTGCCTTCATTAACTGTAAAGAATTATTTCTTGGGATTTAAAGATATCCCATACTATTTACAACATTCAAAGATCTCTTTTAAATCATGTAGATGATTGACCATTTTTTCGAAAAGACAGTTATGTCATCTAAGTAAACAACAACTGACCTATTGATCAAACCTTTGAAGGCTATATCCATGGCTTGTTGGAAAGTAGCTCCAACATTTATCAAACCAAAAGGAATTTTCTAATAAGCATATGTTCCCCATTTAGTTATGAATGTAGTTTTTAGTCTATCATCTGGATGCACCAGTATCTGATTGTACCCTAAAAAACCATCAAGAAAGGACATTAACTCTGAACCAGCTACTGATTGAACTATCTGTTCCATTGCTGGTAATGGGAAATCTATGCAAATCCTAATATCACCATTCTTTTTCCTTACAGGTACCAAGTTTGAAACCCATTTAGAATGTCTGACTGGTAAAATTGTTTTGGCTTTCAGAAGTTTATTCAACTCTGCTTTGATTTGACTTTCAAGATTTGGGTGAATTTTCTTTAACTTTTGTTATACATGTTTCTCATAAAAAATCATTGGAATTGTGTGTTGAATGATAGAAGTATCATAAGTTCTCAGATCTTCGTAATTCCAAGAAAAAACATTTTTGTATTTGTTTAATAATCTGATGAAATAAAATCTTTCTTTTGATGTGAGTTAAAGTCCTAGATTGACATTTTACAGTTTGGCCTCAGTGCCAAGATTTACTAATTCAAACCTTAAAGTATAACTTTGAAGTTTTGCATTAGTGACCTTTTTGAATCTATCTTTGATATCATAGAGATCTTCTAGCTTGACCATAGATTTAGGAATATATTTTTCATTTAGTCTTTGTTTTAGTTGAAGATCATTATTTCTTTCATTGATAATCTGATCATCATAAGATTTTTCAGAAGTCAAGAAATTTAAGATGTCTTCATCATGATTAAATACCCGCCAATTGGTGACATTGTCTGGGATAGATGACTAAAAAATTAATTCAATTCAAAACCTATCTGGACTATAATCCTTAGATGGAAGGAGCTTAGAAGCAACATTAGCCAATAAATCAGCTATTGCATTATGAGATCTAGGAATAGGAGAAATGTTGAATGCCTGAAAATGAGTTATCAGATCTTGAACAAGGGATTAATAATGTTTGAGATGACATGAGAGACAATAAATAGTATTCCCTACTTGTTTGATGGCAATTTCGGAATCATGAAAAACTTTCAGATATTGTATATTCAAGCCTATTGCTTTATAGAGCCCTTGAATCAATGCCTCATATTCTGCAGTGTTATTGGTACACTCAAATTCTAGTCTACATGATAGCATAGTTTTTACCCTTCTGGACTAACTAAAATACATTCTAATCCTACACCGTCATTGGATTTTGATCCATCAAAATATGAAGACCAAAATAAATTCTTATCTGCAGATTTATTTACAAGTTCATCAACAATACTAACACATCTTGAGGTATCAGTCAAAGAGAAATTTTCAATTTGTGATGTGAAACTATTAATAAGAAAAGGCAATTGTTGAGCATTAAAATTTCCAAAAATGACTCAGCTGAGTAATTTCCGAGAATATTGTTATTGAAAGCCACGGGTTGATTTTCTTATTCAAACTCAGTTACTGTATGAGTCATATGTTTTTCTGATCTATCTTGATTTGATCTGGTTTCCCTTTATAGGGAAGCCACATGTGAGACCAATCAGTGGAAATGTAACAATGAAGTTTCTCAAACCAATCCCTACTTAGAATCAATCCATAAAATTCAGGGATGTCAATGATTAATATATCAATCCTTTGAACTACCCTGGGATCAGATGATAACCTAATAATAACTAAATTAATCTCTCCTAAAACTTGCACTTTAGTCTGATCTAATTGAACAATATGGACTGCAAATTTCTGGGGCTCAATGTTTAACTTGGAGCAAACTAAGGCTGGCAGTATGTTTGATGAAGCCCCCGAATCTATCAGGCAATTATGCAGGTTTCTATTATAGATCTCATAAGTCAAGAGAAAAGGAGGAGTATGAGAATTAGACCTATCTCTGATCAAAACAACATCAGTAGCATCTACTTTATCCAATGGTGGCTTACCTGATCCTTTAGCTGCCTTGGATAATACACTGGTTGGAAGAGGAGAAGAAGGTACCACATTCAATTCTTTTAGTAACAACTTCTCTTGATGTTTGAGCTTGCTAAGTTCATGTAAAGAAATATTTTCTAGAGTCTATTTCATGTCTTCCACAATGTTATAATCCATAGAGTTAGAAACTACTAAAGTTTTAGATGATGAGGGAGGATTAGAGGATGATGGTTGATTTTGGGTAGGCACAACTAGAGTTTTCTTCATGGGAGCTTCATCTTTAGTAACAGGGCTTGAATTTTTTTCTTTGGATTTGATTGAATATGGTCTGCTACATTTTTACTTCTGGTATTTACTTGGAGAGTTTCTTGTTCACTTTCATTATCAGAGTTGGGCAAGATAAAGTCCCACATTCCATGACATTCAACTATTTCATATTCTTCTCTTTCCTCTGATGATAAACTATGTCTTCATCTTCATCGTCATCTAGATCTGATTCTGCATTAGATATAACATTAGGTGTTTTAGGTTCAGTTGATTGATTTCTTCTCAAGTTTCTAAATGGTTTTTTAGTAGAAGTTTCAGCCACCTGCTTTTTTATTTCCACCATTTCATTGGACATATTTTTCAGAATCTTTTGTAAACCTTCCATGTCATATGGGTCTTTAACTTCTTTCTTTTTTGAATCATCTTTGAAAGTAACCTTTTTGGATTTTCTTTCTTCAAGAGTGTTTTTCTTTTCCAAAGAAATGATACGTTTTTCAATAGCGATTGCTTCCTTCATATTTTTTGCTAATGTGGGTTTTGCAGCCCTATCAACGAAGATGGCTATGTTTGAAGGCAAGGCAAAGATGTACCATTCGCTTCCGATTTCTTCACTAGGCTTAGATGTTACAGGAATTTTATTCAATAGTTTATTAAATTGGGAGTTCAAGTCTTTGATGGGTTCCTTTGATTCAGATTTCAGATTGGAGAGATCATTAATCAAAGTCACTATGGATCTATCATCTCCAAACTTGGTTAAAAATTTCCCCTGAAAAGCACCCCATCAATTGATGGATCCTAGTGGTAACGAAAAATACCACAATCTAGCTGCTCCTTGCAAAGTGTATGGAAATATTCTAACAACAACATATTCTTGTGTTACTCCATTCAAGTTTGTTGACAACATGAAATTGTTTATATGTTCTTCTGCTAATATTCCAATATCATGATTAAATTTTAGTAACCATTTTTCAGGGTGGGCTGGTAATTGGCTCAAAGGTGCAGGCATTGCGACAACTCCTGGATTGGTCCATGGCCTTGGTTGAGGTTGTGCCATTGTTGTGCTAATGGTACAAGAAGGTGAGGAGGTAGTTGAAAGTGATTGGGTAGAGGATGTTGGAGTACCTGTACCCTTTTGGACTATGATTTGGAGTTGCGAAATAGAAGGATGAATTTGCAATGGTTTAGATGGAATGGATGATGATGAGGAAAGAGTCTCACTGTCAGACTCTAAAGGTGTCTTCCAAGCACTTTTTAGACTTGGCAGAGGAAATTCAGTTGGTGGAATACCAAGCTTTTCACTTTGTGCTCTAGTAAGAGGCTAGGATGGAATATACTGTGAAGTCACACTGCCTTGGGATAACTCAGATTGTTCTTGGGATATCGAAAACCCTTGGAGTTTATGAATCAAGGACTGTACTTCAGGGGGTTCAAGAGAAGAATTTTCAGGTGTGTTTAAGGTTTCAACAGTGGATTTTGTATTTTCCTTTACAACTTCTCACTTAAAAATAAGAGATTTAGAATGCGAAGGAGAATTTGGAGGAGATGGTGAGGGAGTTTTACTCTTAGAATGGCCTATGGATTTGGATTTTCTCACCATTCACATTTCATGCCCTCCTTCTAGCGCCAAAAATGTTGATGCTTCTAAAATCCTAGCACCAACATTGGGGATAACCACCCGGTCTAGACCTTAGTACAACTCCTTTTCCATTTGGTATGGTGGCTTCGACTAGATATTATGGGATCAGTTTCCCATATAATGAATGCTTTGATGGATGATTGTTTTATAATGTATAATAAAGATGATAAGTGCTTTAATCTATAACTCAAAAATATACAAATATACTTATCTAACCTGGGTAATGTATTAACAATGCGAATTCTAATTATTCCTAACAAACAAATAATCATATAGATAAATTACTCATCGATAGAAATATGCATTCATAGATAATGATTACTTTGTTTAAGAAATTAAACAAAGTAATTATAAAAACATATCACATTCATAACAATTTATATCGCTGACATATATCTTTAAAGTATAACAATTCTAAATCTTCAGAAATGATATGATAAAGAATTGTTTGAAGAGCATACATATATATACAATAAAAACTTTTAAAAGGAATGCTTTATCACATAAGGAAACAAGAAAAAAGAATAGTGATAGAAATACCACATGCATTTGAGTCTTTCCAATGTAAATAACACTCTAATTCCACTTTCTTATTTGAGAAAACTTCCAGGAGATGCAAAAGTGTAGGTCTTGAAAAAGTTTCTTCACAAAAAATGTAGAACGTTGGTCCACTACTGATAAGAAATATATTCAGAAGTACAAAAGTGTAACTCCTCAAGTCAAGTTTTATACAAATTGAGGAACATTTCCTGAAATACATGAAAGGGTTTCAATAATAAAATAAAAATTAACTGTCAATAAAAATCATTTTGAGCTATTGAAACTACCAACATGAAAATTTGGGATTTGATTTATGAAAATAACAGTGCGATAGCCTTTGAACTGATTCATTGTATCTACTTCTTCTCTTGTACTTGCAGCTGAAAAATTGAGAGCATTTCCTAAACTTCCAGAGGATGATTCAGCCTGTAATGTAGTTGACCTGTGTATGTGGCATCTGAAAGCTTGGGAACCATGTGATTAACAGTGTCGGAAAGCCATTTGGTGACCATTTGCTGTCTGTGCAGCTTGAGTAGGAAAAACCAAAATGCATCCCAAGTAAAGTTTTTCACATTTTCCAATTTTTTCTTCTCTTCTAGCTAGATCCTGTCCCCATTGATTTTGCAGCACTTTTGCCTTCGAGAGCTTTCCTGGGGAGAAATCGGAGGTTAAGTTAGCTCCATATAAGCTGTCATTTACCAACTCGATCACACTATTCATTATAGCCCTAGCTCTGGAAGTAGCTCTTTTGGCCTTTATTAACTATGATTCCCACTCCAAAAACAAGACTTTTTTGTGCGATTCTTAGATTTTTGGTAGATTAGTAGCCATGCCTTCTTGTGTACTTTGCCAACAAAGAAATGTTGTGACCTTATCATCTGTGTCTTAAAATTCTAACTTGGTGTTATAGACACATTTGGGCACATCAACCCCAAACTTATATGTTGATAAACTAGGGCTCATCAACCCCTAAAAGAGTTGTTTCATACCCTAAAAGAGCTTAGTCATTTGATTACATCATTCCCTAAAAGTTCCACCTGAGAAACCATCCAGAAATGGCCTGAAACTGAACCATACTGACTGCTCCACTGGCAAAGTGCGATGCATACTGAGTAGTATACTACCGGGGTGTGATGCATACTGTTTGGGCCTTTTATAGGGTGTGATGGGCGAGGATGGACAAATGTCTGAGACAATTTGCTAGGTGGCTACTCATGGAATCTTCTAGAAACTTCTCCTATGCCACTTGCCTCTTTGAATTCACCCAGGGATGAGTAAGAGATCCAAGAAATCTCCAAGTGGAACCAATTGTAACAAGTGGAATGAAACTAATCAAAACCCCAGAGATGACTCACACCCTTGCACACATCTATAAATGGATCCCTCATCTAAGAGATCTACAGGCTGGAATATTGTGAATTGCAAGGAAGTGTTGATAGTTTGTAATTGAGGAAAGAGCATTGTATTGTTGGTGTGATCTTGCTATTTCATGAGGTGATGAGGGATTAAAGCTGGTAGGATGATGCTGGATCAGACAACTGGGTTGTAATTCTCCCTTCTATTAATAAAGTTCTTCAAGTTTTCTTCCATATGATTGTGCAATTGTGAATGTTATGATTTGTGAATGGTATCATTTTTTCATTATATATCTGATTCTATAATGTTTATGTTGCAATAGATCATGATGCTTTGAATGATTAGCCCTCTAGGTTTGGCAGCTACCCTAGAAACAACAGTTTAAAGAAATTCAACGATTTCCTCTATGTGTAATAGATAAGAGAAAGATAATGGGACCAACCTGGAACTTCCACTTAATCCCTTACTTGATCTCTCTCCCCCTTGACAGAGCTTGTAACTCCTCCCTGTACTTAACCCGCTCAAAGAGTACCTGCACAAGTACAACAAAAAAGAATCGTCAAAGCATCATGATCTATTGCAACATAAACATTACAGAATCAAATATATAGTGAACAAATGATAACATTCCCAATTGCACAATAATATGGAAGAAAACTTGAAGAACATCATTAATAGAATGGAGAATTACAACCCAGTTGTCTAATCTAGCATCATCCTCCCATCCTCAATACCTCTTCACCTCATGAAATAGCAATATCACACCAACAATACAATGCTCTTTCCTCAATTACAGACTATCAGCACTTCCTTGCAATTCACAATATTCCAGCCTCTAGATCTCTTAGGTGAGGGATCCATTTATAGATGTGTGCAAGGGTGTGAATCATCTCTGGGGTTTTGATTAGTTTCATTCCACTTGTTACAATTGGTTCCAGTTGGAGATTTCTTCGATCTCTTACTCATCCCTAGGTGAATTCAGAGAGGCAAGTGGCATAGGAGAAGTTTCTAGAGGATTCCATGAGCAACCACCTAGCGAACTATCTCAGACATTTGTCCATCCTCACCCATCACACCCTATAGAAAGGCCCAAATAGTATGCATTGCACCCTGGCAGTGTACCACTCAGTATGCATCGTACTTCGCCAGTGGAGCAGTCAGTATGGTTCAATTTTAGGCCATTTCTAGATGGTTTCTCAGGTGGAACTTTTTGGGAATGTTGTAATCAGATGACTAAGCTCTTTTAGGGTATGAAACAACTCTTTTAGGGGTTGATGAGCCATAGTTTATCGACATATAATTTTGGGGTTGATGTGCCCAAATATGTCTATAACAGCTTCCCCCTAAAGCACGAAGTTGTAAATCTTGATGTCGGGTGAAATGATTTATCATGAGGATTTGAGGTTCCGAACTGGAAGGTGACCTGCATATGTTACAATACATTATATCATCATAATATAATTTTCGTGATTTAGCTGAGATAGGCATTCCCATGCTGAGATTTATAAATTCATTTCATGTACATAGATCAGATAGTCGTCTGTAGATGCAGACTAGTGATTCTTCAGATGTAGAGTCATCATCCATGGTTAGGATGACCATCTGTGTAGCACCTTTGTACATTTGATGTTTTTATATCCCTGAATATTTCATAGCCCGGATGGATGAAACTAGATCTGGGGTCTTCAAACTCGTTCAATCTTCGCTCGATGTACAAGTCAATCCATGTGAAGAGATGTTCTGATGTAGAACATGAAAAGACATCACCTGATTACCAGCCAATAATGTAAGCTATTAACAGACGCGAGAGGAATCACCGATAATGATAATGACCCTCAAGGTACTACAGTACAATTCACGTGGTGTGAATATATGATTTGATGTTGAACACCATGCAAAATATTTCAGTTGAAGGCCATTGATATCAACCTGTCGCCGGAAGTGAGAAACTTGCCATTGATGTATCCAAGCTTCAAAGCACTAAAAGAGGTGTTTCTAAGTCAACTTCTTGGATAATGAGCTGATGTTGATAAGAAGTGACTCGTCGTATGAGGTCCTTGATGTATCCCACATCTACGACACGAAACGAAACAAATGATTTCTGGAGGTGAAAATGGACTGATGACACAACGTTCAGGAATGGTGGTCGTGAAAGATGAAGGTTGAAGGTATTACAGTGGATGAGACATTAACTGGATTGTGGTTTTCAACTAAATGACTTCTCTTGAACATGTCGGCAACACTGAGATGGATTGGTAGCGTTAACCCCAAAATATGGATGGTGTGAAAGACCAATGGTGAGATGACCAGTGAACGGAATAACCCAACCCGACTCAATAATCGTGATGGAGTGAAAGTGTCATGTTCAAGAGTGACCTGTTACCATAAATTCTTCAAGTTTTCTTCCCTTTTTCCCCAGTTATTGCTGACCAGTACCTCTTTATTTTTTTCAAGCTTGAGGAGGATAACATATGCTTGTTCTATAATTTGCCCTTTGAGAAAATCTATTGCTATGTTTTAATGAGTTTAGTGACAGTGAAACTTGGTCTCGTCTAGAATGGATAAGTTTGTCACTATTGTTTTAACGAGTTTAATGACAAGGATAACTTGGTCCTTTTCATTTTTAGAGAGTTTGAAAAGGGATGAAAAGAAAAGCCCGTAAGTTAGTTTTTTCATAAAATAATCCCGTAGGTCAGAAAAAGGATAAAATAATACCAAAGGGATGACTTTTCCAATCACTTTAATGAGCTGAAAAAGACAAGAACTCGACTTATTCGTAAGATAATCCCTCGGGCTTGAAAAAGTATAAAATCGTACAGGAGGGATGACATTTCCAATCACTTTAATGAGCTAGAACGACCAATTTCTTGACAATATTTTCATATTTAACGATTCTTAAAAGGATTTAAAGGAGACTCTATTTTGAGGAACAAGTGGTGTCTAGGGTAGCAACTTGTTCTAGTGAATTTGGAACTTCTCAAAACATGGCGAATTCTAAGAAGAGGCTAGCTAATAAGACCACTCATTGCAACTGTTCCTCAAAAGGGTAAAACAACCAAGTGAGAGCGTATGATCAGCCAAAGGGATGGTGGTGATGAGAGGTACACAACCAGGGCTCAAAAGGCTGATAGAATGGAAAATACAAAGGTTATTTAGTTGAAGGTGGGTTCATTTTTCTTTTTGACAAGCTTGAACCATGGGGGAACTCTGCTTGGTGGGTTCATTTTTTGAGAAGCTTGAACCATGGGAGAACTATGCTTGGTGGGTTCATTTTTTGACAAGCTTCAACCATGGGGGAACTATGCTTGGATTTAGTTTCATTTTTACACAAGCTAGAAATGACAAAACTAAAAAGATAGAAACGAAAAAATTAAAAATTAAAATGAAATTGAAAAATGGGAATAAAAATGGTTTGCATGCCTCCAGCATGATGAAAAGGAGAGTCTCCTGTAACCAGATGGAAATCACTGTGGTTAGGTATGATGGTTTTGTCTAGAATAGACAAAACACCTCCTTGGCTTCATCTAGAATAGAGAAAGGTGAATGATGGGTTAGACCAATCACATAACCTACAGGGAAACTTAACTTTGCAACTGGGTGTGTCCAGAATAGACAAGGGTGCATGCCCGCTAAGCTTTGTTACACTCACCAGCCTACTCATGGCGATCGGGTCGATAGAATTAAGATTCAAGTGATATCGTTGATGTAAAAGGACCATTTAGGGATGATGATTGACTTGGAGCTATGCTTGGACCGGGAAATGAAAGCTGGTCAGTGGTGACAATCTTGCCTTCATGCAGGAAATGCATCACTCGAAAGAGTGTTGAAACAATAGCTTCCATGCTATAAACATAGTCACACCCAAGAAGTAAATTATAATCTAACGGTCCTGGGACTATCATCACGTTCAGATGAACAATTTTCCTTCTCAGAGTGATCGGTAACTTAGGAAGGATCCCTAACGGTCGACTGCTTCCTTTGTTAAAGCCTAACAGATTCTTTGTAATAGGCATAAGTGATTGTGAACCAAGCACTTTCCAAGCAGTTGAGGAAAGGATACTCACTGATGCCCCTTCATCTATAATAGTGCCAGACATGATCATTTTATGAATTTGTACTATGATCCGAAAAGGTACATAAGACGGAAGGCGATATCTTACTAGTGTTGGAAATAATACTGAGAGGGGGGGGGGTGAATCTGTATTAGCAAATCAATAAAACTTTTTCATTTCCATACTTAGATACATATATGCTACTTCAGTTAATGGAACCCGCATGTATACGCAACTATGTCTAATGCAACTAGCGTATATCCAGAATACTTATGATTCAGTTAATCCATTATATGTTGATCTTTAGTTAGTGCATCAGAACTTCATTAACCATATGAACAGTAAGCAGGTGCAGTAAAACAGAACAGATCATCACACACAAGAAGCACACATGAACACCATGATATAAGGTGGAAACCCAATGTGGGTGAAAACCACCTGCTGCAAGTCGTCTCTATCTTCTTTTAATAAGAAACTTCATTTTACAATATTTTTGTACTGGTGCAGTCTTATACCAGTACACAGGCTTCTACCTGCAGAAGGCTACAACCTTCTCTCATTCTCCAGACTCTCCTGGAAGGGAGCTACAACCCCCTTAGCTCTTGTACTAGCCGATCCATTTACTAGTACGTAGGTGCCGGCCTACTGAAATGCTCCAACCTTTACTTGTTCTCCAACTGCTACTAGAAGGGAGCTACCACCCCATTTTCTCTTGTACTAGCTGATGTACTAGTATGTAGGTGTTGACCTACAGAAGGCTACGACCTTCTCTTTCTTCCTCCAGGTACCACGTTTCATAAATTTTCATACTGGATACTCCTGAAGCACAACACCATAATCTGAAGCCACGTTTCATCCAATTTTCATACTGGACCCATTAATATCATTGAAGCACAAAATTAACCATCACTGCAATACACCCATCAACTACACTTGCATCATTAATCTCTAAATCACCCAATACTGAAACACTGAAACCCTGTCAACAACATAGTCACCAGAACACAGAACTCTCCAATAACAATCAAACCCAATTGCAACTTCAAATATCATGCTTCATAATGTATACACTACTACGATGAACCAAACCGGCATACATACACACTTTTACTAAAGCTAACTCGCGTACACAGCTGCAGATATTAACTCAGAACTTTGCAGCTATTCCAGACATTAGTCATACCCAGATCATAACATTTACAAAACATTACATGCATCAGTATACAGATCTAGACTAAACAAGATCAAACCATATAGAGATGATTCATTCCAAGCCATTAGATCCTGATCTATCCTTAGATCTTGTTCTCCATCAACCGTTGAGATTCCTCCTTAGCTTAAATCAAACAATGCATCATGAACCCATAACCTGCATACTGGATCTCCTACTTCATCAAATATTCAAGACTTTCTTCATACCATTGCCTAATGATCTTCTTCTCCTTTTATAGTCTTAGACCTTACTCAATACCATGGTCCAAAACCATTGAGAACCAATACTAGGGACCCAATACCTGGGTTCAACACTTTGGACGCAATACCAAGGACCAAAACCATAGGTCTAAATACCACGGACCCAAAAATAATCTTTCCCACATGTACGCGTTTTTCCATGCATGAAAGTGCGTGCATATGCATACGCGACTTTTGATCGGCAATCCCACGTGTATACGCATCTTTGTATATAGAGAACCTATGAGTATAACTTGTGTGTATACCCTACTTGGTATATAGTGAACCTGCATATATACATGACTTGGTACATAGTGAACCTGCGTATAACCTGCCTATGTACGTGACTTGGTATATAGTGAACCTGCGTATATACTCTTCTTTCTTCATTTGTGTAATCTGATCATCAATTCTTTGCTACTGACCTACTGCACTATAATCTGTCATCTTGCCATCAAGGACAACACTTCTATCATAATGCCAACATCTAGTTGATTCCAATCGAAGGAAGTGACTAGACTACTTGGAGGGGGTACCAAAAAAATGGGAGAATTAACCCCTTGAGTTACGAGCGCTGGAGGGTTTTCCTCTTGTCTAGATGGAACAGGTGGATTTCTCCCAAGCTCATCAGAATCTGAAGTAACAAAAAGAATTTGAATGGTATTTTTCTCACTCTCTTCAGGAAGGGTATGACTATCTGAAGGTGAACCTGGGTCAACTGTCACCTCAACCTATTGACTTTGGTCGGGTATAGACTCATAAGATTCACTTTCAGAGAGAGTGGTTTCGACTGATGGTTTATTTAAGTCAGACAGTTTTTCAACTAGTAAAGGACATGGGGAGAGTTTCCTATAGCTAGATGGAAGTTGTTGCAGTGAAGCAAGATGGTTATCCAACACTCTTTTCGCTTCATCCAAAAAGGGACAAAGGTGAAGGGCATGGTTCCCTTCACATAACCTACATGGAAACCTAACATTTCTCCTCTATCCATGAACTTTACTATCACTAGTTGAAGGTGTGTTATCAACATGATCTCTAGAAGTTGATGACACAGGATGGTATGAATGGGGAGACCATTCTTTCATTATTTGAGGAAAGCAAGGACAGTCTCGAGAAAAATGGTCACCTGCACAAATTATGCATGGGAATTTGGCTTTGGAAAGTTTAATGTGCAGATTTTCACTAGATGATGCATTCAGAGCAACGATTGCTTGGTTTCCTCCTGCTGAATTGGCTTCTTCTTCTTCTCCTTTCCTTTTTTTTTCTTCTTAGCCACCTAGTTATTAGCATCACTACTTTCACCAAAGTGAAGAGGAAGAAGGGGAGGGAGAAACAAATGAAGAAGAAGGCGAAGGGTCAATTTCAGTATCAACTAGAGGTCAATTCGATTGCAAAGGAATCGTGGCATTTTGAACCACAGAGGTTGAGAACAAGCATACTCGTAGGGAAATGGTAAATCTCAAATGGGACAATGTAGCCATATAAGGAGCACCAGTATTTCCCAAGAAGAAAAAGGACTAGGATTCCCCTCAAAAGGGATTACTTGATTGGTGGACTCTAGATTTGTCTCCATATATCTCAACCTAAGATCAACTAAGGAACAAGGATGTTATTCCAGATTCAATTAATTTTAATGATGCTTTGACAAAACTTTGCCTTTTCAATTTTTCAGAGTCGAGAAAAAGCTAAAGATGACTCTAGTCTCTTTCAATTTTTAATGAGCCTAAAGTGACAAGTGCTTAGATGGACCTTTTCTTTTAAAGAGTCAAAAAGGAATGAGAGTGACTACTCTGGAAAACATAGATAGAGGGATTACCAAACCAATCGCAAAACTGCAATATACACCTTGGTGATAAATTAAAGAGAAAATACCAAGGACTTATGTACGGCAGTCAATCTCCCGAATGTTGTGTTCAGTGCATTGCGATGAATAAGACAGCAGAGTCAGCTTCCTATGGATAAATGATATAAGCCTATTGTGGTCTCCCAATATATACGCGACGATATGGGGAGCACAAGTCCATGCTAACACGTGTCATATCAAGGACGAGCAATCACTCAACCTTCAATGAAATTGATAGTTACTATTTTTTACGACGTCAGAACACATCTCTAGGCTAGACCTCTAGATATGTTGCATTAAGTTCCAAAGCTTTGCTAGGTTCATTGTAATTTATTTTAAATTTGATCTTGTTTAAAGTTTTCCTTTCAATGGTTCACTGCGTGATGGTGATTTTGAAATTCCTAAAATGTAATCTACAATGATAAACAATCTTTGTTTGTTTTGAGCAACAAAAATCCTAGCTACTAGGGAAAGAGGATTACAATTCTTTCAAACAAAGAGCAAAGAGCACACACTAGTGCATTTTCCTAAATCATTTTTCGTACGCCAATCTAAACAATGCTAAATGAAAATGCATGTATTTCTTTTCATTCTACTTAATGTGAGAAATGCCCAAAAGGAAAACTAAATGCAGCAAAGATCTGAAATATTTCTTTCAAAGCGACATTTTCAACAATTTCTTCCTCAAAAGAGAAAGGAAGACTAAACGACACTTTTCAATTTTGAATAAAGATTCTTTTTGCACTTCGAATATAAACAAATCACAACAAATACATGAAGAAAAGTTCAATTTACTATCAAGGGAAGGAAGAATCCACAACACTTCTCTTTTCGACACAAAACGACAATTATGACACTTTTTGTACCAAAGCGATAGATCGATTTAAGCAACTTTTCAACAAAGGATTGTAAATGATGACAAATACACAAAAACATCCACTAATCCTAATATAATGGAGGCTAATCTATGTGATGCAAGTAGGATTCAGTAAGGAGGCACTGTTCATAAGTAGCAAAACAACTAAACAAAACTGAAAACAAGGTCAAAAACCCCCAATTTCTAGAATGGAAAAAGGATTCAGTCAGTCATCACACCTGGGCTTCACAAAAATAGGGATGCATTGCACTTACTACACTCAGGAGGTGCGATGCATACTAGGTTACAGTGATAGACAGTACGATGGGCCAAAGAGCGCAACTGAAGTGGGTTTTGCCTTAGATGTGCAGCTGTTTTCAATGAGTTAAGCTGAGCTTTGATGGACAGTAAAGAGCAAAGTATAGAGGAATGTCTTGAGAGGTTACCGAGCTACAAAAAGGGCATCTAGATGTGCTTGCAAGTCAAAAGTTTAATTCATAAACTAAACCAAAGATTGACTGAAGCAATATTCATCTACTATGCAATTACAGAGCAAGAGCAGTTCGAAGGCTACCTGGTTGACTTCAAGTTCTGTCTATAGTTTATAAAATAAAAAATAACAAAAGACAAACATCTATTCATTCCCCAGCAGAGTCACCAATTTGTTTCTGGGAAGACTAGTGTCTTGTCAAACGACTAGCCCTCTAGGTTTGGCAGCTACCGTAGAAACAACAGTTTAAAGAAATTCAACGATTTCCTCTATGTGTAATAGATAAGAGAAAGATAATGGGACCAACCTAGAACTTCTGCTTAATCTCTTACTTGATCTCTCTCCCCCTTGACAGAGCTTGCAACTCCTCCCCATACTTAACCTGCTTGGAGAGTACCTGCACAGGTACAGCAACAAGGAACCGTCAAAGCATCGTGATCTATTACAGCATAAACATTACAGAATCCTATATATAATGAACAAATGATAGCATTCACAATTGCACAATGATATGGAAGAAAACTTGAAGAAATTTATTAATAGAAGGGAGAATTACAACCCAGTTTTCTGATCAAGCATCATCCTCCTAGCTTTAATCCCTCTTCACCTCATGAAATAGCAAGATCACACCAACAATACAATGCTCTTTCCTCAATTACAAACTATCATCAGTTCCTTGCAATTAGTAATACTCCAGCCTCCAAATCTCTTACATGACGGATCCATTTATAGATGTGTACAAGGGTGTGTGTCATCTCTAGGGTTTTGATTAGTGTCATTCTAATTGTTACAATTGGTTCCACTTGGAGATTTCAGCAAGTGTAATAGGAGAAGTTTCTAGAAGATTCCATGAGAAACCACCTAGCAAATTGTCTCAGACATTTGTCCATCCTCACCTATCGTACCCTATAGAATGCCCAAATAGTTTTCATCGCACCCTGGCAGTGTACCACTCAGTATGCATCGTACTTTGCCAGTGGAACAGTCAGTACGGTTCAGTTTTAGGCCATTTCTGGATGGTTTCTCAGGTGGAACTTTTGTGGAATGATGTAATTAGATGACTAAGCTCTTTTAGGGTATGAAACAACTCTTTTATGGGTTGATGAGCCATAGTTTATTGACATATAATTTTGTGGTTGATGTGCCCAAATATGTCTATAACACCTAGTGTTAACTACCTGTTCAATGAGTGATGCAGTGATGATGCATAATGGGTAAACCAATGATATTTTATGGCAAAGGATATTCAGTTTCCAAGATAAGGATTTATTCATTTCCAGGGCTTCTTTCTTGAATTCATCAATCTTCGAATAAGCTTTGAATTTCTCTACTGGTAATTGCAGCTGTGTGATTTGTTCTTCTTTGGCCTTCTTTTCCTACTGAAGTGCCACTTGAAGCTTGCTGAGTTCTTGAGACAACTTTTGTTGTTTCTGGAGAGCCTACTGATCGATATTTTATTTCTCCAGAATTAACAGTTATTTCAATTTCTCATTTTGTTGTTTTTGATACGTTATTGTCGCTCAAGCTGATCGATATTTTGTTGTTCCACTATAGTTTGATCTTCAAGCTGGGTGATCATTATATCCCTTTCTTTGATCAATTGGCTAACTTCAGAGGCCTTGTCCATTGTAGCAGCTATATAGGCACTTGCATATTGAGATAACTTAGTTAAATCCTCAGAAGGATTGACTTCTAAGTCTTTCCATACCACATTCATAAGTTCAGCTTGAGGAGTTGAGAATGGTCCCTGGTCAATTTTCCTCTTTTTCCTCTGTCTTTTGACCACAGCCCTATGCTTTGGACTATAAAATACATCCAGGGGTGGTATTTCCTCAACCTTCAATACAATATCTTTGGAAGGATTCTCTGGAATTATTTCAATATCATGTTGAGTGTTAACTGTACCGACTGCCCTTCAATTGTAATACTAGTAACAATAGGTTCCTGTGTTGTGAGCAATTTTGGTATAATGATGTTTTGGGAGTCATTCTAGTTCTTGATCTGCTGATCGAATTGCTCCCATTCATTGATTAAGTTAGAATCAATATGCACATCGGTATCTAGGAGCTCACTGGTCTTTTCATTTGTCTACTTATTTTCGGTAATCTTCTTAGTAGTGTGTTCTTCACTGTGGCCTTCTTGCTGCACCATAGGGGTAGTGTTCAATAAATCCAGAGGTAGTGTTTATAACCACTGTGTCCTGAAATGCATAAACTTATTTATATTCCCTGCTTCCAATTTGATCTGTGCTAGATGTTTTACCTGTGAAAACAACTCAGCCGAAGTGAACAAGTCATCATAGTCATTTTCCTCATGTTCAAATTTGGCAACTTTCACCTGAGTGGTAAAGTTGTAAGCCACTTTGTTTGGGTCATACTGTCTCTTAGGGATGACTGCTAACTTTAGAATTTTTATCTTCTATGCCTCTTTCTCTGCATGTTTGAAATCATGCGGTGAGTAAGTGCCACAGAACAGGGGAAATGTAGGCCACAATTGTTTCTTGGATTCTTTGACATTCCTTGACATTCCTTTCTCCATTGTTTGGTAAGCTATTTCTCTGGCCAATAGCTTATCAAGAATGAATAATGGGAGAACATGTGGATCTATGATGCTTCCAAAAAGTCTGACATAGGTGAACTTTTCTTTACTGAACCAACTGCTGATTGATGTTAGGTCAATGCTGGCCTCATCGGATAACCGAGGATCAGGTCTGTTGAATATGGCCTGATGGACGGGTAAAACAAAACCGTGGCAAATTCTATATATATGATCTTCATAATGGGACTTTGATGGTGTGGGTGCAGGCGTTAGGGATAACCTTCCCAATCTGGCAGCAAGTTCTTCTACATCAGCCTCAATTTCCCTTTCTGCTCCTTTTTGCGTATCAGTCATTAACTGATAGCTTCATTTATTCCTCTGAACCCACAAACCTTGTTAATTTATATAAAAATGGCTTTACTATTCTATTGGGCAGTAATTCTAAAAGAATTACCCCAAACACTATCAGAGACTTTTAAGAGGCATTATACACCCAAAACCCAATATTGCGGCTTTATGCTATCGGGACAGTAATTCTTAAAAGAATTACTTTATAATACAATTGGCGCTTTATACAATCCCTTTCCCTTTTCCCCGATGCGATATCGGCAATCGCTATCGGCGGATTCTATGATTCCAATGCCTACAATATGCCGCGCGGACCCGACACACCTTATGCTCCCTTTTATATGGATTTCGGGTCTGGCCTATCGGTGGTTCCCTATCAATGGGTTTATAATGCAATGGGTCTTGTGGACCCAACGACCCCTTCAACTGTTCTCTATAATATTTCGGCTCCGGCTATCGGAGCGCACAAATTAAGGCCCTGCGGACCTGAAACCCGTTATACTCTGTTGTATAATGTTTCAGCTCCGATACGTCAGAGCTTTCGCACTTTAAAGGCCCTCTCGCCCTCCGACACGATATTTGATTCGGAACCGATAAGTGTAAGAATCAACATTAATAAGAATTCATGTCCACTACACTGTCCCACTTAAGGGAAATATCATTAATCCTCTATGTAAACAGAAATATCCACTGGCCTTTATAAAAGGATCTAGAGAGCCTGCGGAAACAGCAGTGAAAGGGAAAACGACCCTAAATGCTTAAATCAAGCACCATGCGGTAAAATTAAGGAAAATTCATCAACTTTGAAACACAGAAAAATGGGTTTCGCCGAGACATGCATACATAATTTCGATTAACAGAAAACCATTGATTAGATACACAGAGAGAAAGGTTTTAAGTAATAATGCCTCGACACCCGCTCCTCTCTCTAATGCGAGCCTTGGTTGCCTCTTTATTTATAATAATGGATAGGTCTTCTCAGATCGTATCCGTTACAAAAGCATGCTTTACAGGAATGATTTCAAGCGTAAAATCTTTATTACAGCTTATCCATATGTGACATAAATAGCATGTTTTATTCTCTATTTTATCCTATTTTGAACTAAAAAAACATGGAAATTGCAGGCTAAAGGAACCCACTCCCTTGCCTGTAGATTTTTTTGGATTTTTGGAATAAGTTGGAAGACTTTTTCCCTCTGAGTCACATGCTCCTGCATCAGACTCCTGAGGACAAAATTCTTCATGGGCTCCTGTCCATGAGCTCGTCTACAGATTTGCCCAGTTTCTGTAGAACATCTTTTGTAACCCAAGTAGCTTCAATGATTGGCTGTCCCTTCCATTTTACCAAATACTGGAAATACTCTCATCCCCTTGTCTTCTTATGCACTTTCTTGTCCAGAATTATTTCTGGCTGTAAATTCTTGGTTGTGGGTAATTGTTTTACCCAGTTAATCTCTCGAGTCTCCTGATCCTGTGTTGTATCATCTGTAGTTTCATTCTCATACTTATATAAATCTGCAACATTAACAATTAGTGATATTCCCACATTAGGTGGTAATTCAATCTCATAAGCATTTGCAGAGAATTTCCTCAATATTTTGCACGGTCCAATTTTCTTGGATTTTAACTTATTATACTCCCCCTTTGGAAATCTCTCCTTTCTGAGATGTGCTAAAACAAAATCTCCAACTTCAAAATTTACCTCTCTTCTCCTCATATCTGCTCTGATTTTGTACTTAATGTTCTATCCTACAGCTGTTGTTTCACTTGTTCATGTATCGCCTGCATTCTTGAAGCAAAGTCTTCACCTTCTGCACTTCTCATTTCTTCTCTTCCCAAATTCCTTAATTCATATATTCCTGTTGGATGCATTCCATAAACAATATGGAATGGGCTTTGTCCTGTACTCTTGTTCAGTGAGTCGTTATATGCATACTCAACTTGTGGTAACACTTGATCCCATTGCTTTGGATGTTCTGAAGTAAGGCTCCTCAAAAGATTGCCTAAACTTCTGTTCACAACTTCAGTCTGTCCATCAGTTTGTGGATGATAGGCAGAATTGAAACTTAATTTAGTTCCCAGCTTCTTCCATAGTGTTCTCCAGAAATGTCCAATGAATTTTGAATCCCTATCAGAGACAATGCTTTTGGGCAACCCATGCAATCTGACAATTTCTTTAAAAAACAAATTAGCAATGTGAGAAGCATCACTAGTTTTATAACATGGAATAAAGTGTGCCATTTTTGAAAATCTATCCACTACAACAAAGATTGAATCATAACCTCTTTGATTCTTTTGTAATCCCAACACAAAATCCATACTTACCATATCCCAAGGCCTATCTGGAATTGGTAATGGAATATACAACCCTGTGTTCTGGCTCCTTCCTTTTGCATATTGGCAGACTTTACAATTTCTTATGTACTTCTCTACTTCAGATTTCATTTTTGGCCAGAAATAAAATCTGTTGAGCTGTTCAAAAGTTTTCTCTGCACCAAAATGTCCTGCAAGTCCTCCACTATGTTTCTCTTTGATTAAATTTTCTCTCATTGAACAGTTTGGTATGCACAGCTGATTTTTCTTAAATAATAGTCCATCTTGTAGAAAATAATCCAACCACTTGCTCCTATCTACCAAAATAGGATTTTTACAAGCCTCAAATGCCTCTTTAAAATCTGAATCGGTCTCATATAATTCCTTAAGAAAATCAAAATCCAACACTTGGATTTGACTTTCTTGAAGCAATACATTTCTCCTACTGAAGGCATCTGCAACTTTGTTTGACTGCCCAGTTATATGCTTCAACACAAAATGAAAACCTTGAAGATATTCTACCCATTTAGCATGTCTCTGGCTGAGCTTTGGCTGCTGCATTATAAACTGCAATGCATGGTTGTCTGTATAAAGAATAAATTCTTTTGACATTAAATAATGCCTCCATTTCTTTAATGCTTGCACAACTGCGTAAAACTCCTTATCATAAGAAGAATACTTCTTTTTTGCATCATTTAGCTTTTCACTGAAATAAGCTATTGGTCTATCTTCTTGGCTTAAAACTCCTCCAATTGCTTCTGCGCTGGCATCACACTTTACTTGAAAAGTTTTGTTAAAATCAAGAAGAACCAAAACAGGCTTTTCAGTTATTTTATTCTTTAACAGCTGAATTTTTTTTTCTGCTTCAGCATTCCACTTAAATGGTTGTTTATCCTTCTTTATGGTCTCAATAATAGGTGCATTAATTTTACTAAAATTCTTAATGAATTTTCTGTAAAAACTAGCAAGACTGTGAAAACTCGTTACCTCAAAAACATTTTTGGGTGAAGGCCACTCAATAATTGCCTTGATCTTCTCTGGATCCATCTTTAACCCTTCAACAGAAATAACAAATCCCAAGTACACCAGCTCCTCTTTCATGAATAAACACTTCTTCAAATTCAGTAATAGTTTTTCTTGCTGTAGCTTCTGTAAGACATAATTTAAATGCCTCATGTGCTCCTCCTTGGACCTGCTATAGACTAATATATCCTCCAAATATACTATTACAAACTTGCCAATGAACTCCTTAAGAACTTCATTCATGAGTCTCATGAATGTACTTGGTGCATTTGACAACCCAAAAGGCATTACTCTCCATTCATATAGCCCCTCATTGGTCTTAAAAGCGGTTTTCCACTCATCCCCCTCTCTTATCCTTATCTGATGATATCCACTTTTAAGATCTAGTTTTGAAAAATACTTTGCTCCAGTCAAGCAATCCATTAAATCTTCAATTCTGGGTAACAAAAATCTGTACCTGATTGTGATTTTATTGATGGCCCTCAAATCTGTACACATTCTCTAGCCTCCATCCTTCTTTGGGCTCAGCACTGTTGGCACTGCGCAAGGACTCAAGCTTTCTCTGATCAGCCCCTTATCAAGCAATTCTTGCACCTGTTTCTTAACTTCTTCATTTTCTGCAGGAGTCATTCTATATGCTGCTTTGTTAGGTAGGCTTTCTCTAGGAATCAAATCTTGATGACTAATTCTTCAAATGGGTGGTAATTCATTAGGAAAATCATCAACAATAATATCACAATATTTCTCCAGCATTTCTTGAATTTCAATGGGCAAATTAGAAACTTTAGTGGAAGTCATTATTACCTTGGGCTTGCAAATTATAGCAAAATTTAGCTCATTTTCCTCAATCTGCTTCAGGTATTCCTTTCCTCCAAGTAACAGAGTTTTTGGATCAGTCTTCTGTCTTGGTACATCTTCTTCTTGTAGAGGCAGCAACGTATGATTGACACCATCCTTTCCAAACTTGTAGGTGTTTCTTTTCCCATCATGTATGGCTCCTCTTTCATATTGCCAAGGTCTTCCAAGAAATATGTGACACACATCCATGGGCATCACGTCACAAACAATTTTATCTTTATACTTGCCCACTTGAAATTCCACTTCACACTGTTCACTTACTAACAGTTGATGTCCCTTTTGCAACCATGACACTTTATAAGGTGTTGGATGCTTCATTGTCTTCAGCTTCAATTTCTCCACTACTTCTGTAGAGACCAAATTATCAGTGCTGCCACTATCAATGATCATCTGGCAACATTTCCCTTGAACTTTACACACTGTCCTGAATAAAGTCTTCCTTTGTGGCGGTTCAGCCATCTCCTTTGCTGGCTTAAGTAGAACTTTATTAACTACCAGAGATTCTCCTCTTTCTGGTGTATTTTCCTCTTCTGCTACTGCTGCCACTGGTGCTTTTCCCTCAGCTGGAGCAACAATTGCATTCCTCTGCTTTGTTTCTGCATTCTCTGGGCACTCAAAAGCTCTATGTCCCAGCTTGTTACATCTGTAACATCTTATTTCTCTGCCTCTTCCTCTGCCTCCTCTTCCTCTAGAAAAACTCCCTTTGCCTCTTGCATCACCTCCCGTGGGTGCATGCTAGGTTGAGCTACTGCTAGCTCCATCTTTAGGTGTTGTAGACCTTCCTCTACCACCTTGACTTCCTTTTCCTCTGAAAGTCCCTCTCCCTCTGGCAGACTTCTTCCTCATGAGTTTTTCTTCAGCTTTCAGTGCTATCTGATAAGCTTCCTCTACTGTTTTTGGAGACAGCAGACTTATCTCATCTTGAATTTCCATCCTGAGGCCATTCATATATCTGGCCACCTTCTCATCTATATCTTGGGCTTCTCCAGCTCTTATGCTCACCTTATAGAACTCTTATGTATATTCTTTTACTGTCAAAGATCTCTGTCTAAGATTTTGCATTTGTCTAAACAATGTTTGCTGATAATTACTTGGCAAAAACTTACCTCTTAACTTTGTTACCATCCTGCTCCAATTCTTGATTGGCTGCTTACCAAGTCTCTTCCTTTCTGCCTGCACACCATCCCACCAAAGCACTGCATGGCCTTTTAACTTGGTGATAGCAAACTTCACTTTCTTCTCATCTTCTGTTTCTTCATAATCGAAGAATTTCTCCATGCCATTAATCCAGTCTATCAATTCTTCTGGATTCAGTCCTCCTTGGTATACCGGTACCTCAGTCTTTGGCCTGGCTATGGATCTCAACACTGACTGAAAGAACCTCATCTCAGGAGTAACCTGTACAGCTTCCTCCTCTTCTATAGCTTCAACCTCAGGTTCGCTAACATCTCCATCATCTATGTTTCTGTCTGAAGTTAACGCATCCAATCTAGCTCGCAGCTCTTGTACTGTTTCCATTATTTCAGCATTTGCAATAGGCCGTCCTCTTCCACCACGTCCTCATCCTCTTCCAAATCTAAAAGCCATCCTTCTCCTGCTTCTGAGATTCAATTCAATGTCAGTTGATGGCTCTGATACCACTAATGATGGTGTGGGTGCAGGCGTTAGGGATAACCTTCCCAATCTGGCAGCAAGTTCTTCTATATCAGCCTCAATTTCCCTTTCTGCTTCTTTTTGCGTATCAGTCATTAACTGATAGCTTCATTTATTCCTCCGAACCCACAAACCTTGTTAATTTTACTAGAAAGGTCTTTACTCTTCTATCGAGCAGTATTTCTAAAAGAATTACCCCAAACACTATCAGAGGCTTTTAAGAGGGATTATACACCCAAAACCCAATATTGCGGCTTTATGCTATTGGGACAGTAATTCTTAAAAGAATTACTTTATAATACAATTGGCGCTTTATACAGTCCCTTTCCCTTTTCCCCGATGCGATATCGGCAATCGCTATCGGTAGATTCTATGATTCCAATGCCTACAATATGCCGCACGGACCCGACACACCTTATGCTCCCTTTTATATGGATTTTGGGTCCGGCCTGTCGGCAGTTCCCTATCGGCGGGTTTATAATGCAATGGGTCTTGCGGACCCGACAACCCTTTCAACTGTTCTCTATAATATTTCAGCTCTGGCTATCAGAGTGCACAAATTAAGGCCCCCGCAGACCCGAAACCCGTTATACTCTGTTGTATAATGTTTTGGCTCCGATACGTCAGAGCTTTCGCACTTTAAAGGCCCTCTCGCCCTCCGACACGATATTTGATTCGGAACCGATAAGGGTAAGAATCAACATTAATAAGAATTCATGTCCGCTACACTGTCCCGCTTAAGGGAAATATCATTAATCCTCTGTGTAAACAGAAATATCCACTAGCCTTTATAAAAGGATCTAGAGAGCCTGCGGAAACAACAGTGAAAGGGAAAACGACCATAAATGCTTAAATCAAGCACCATGCGGTAAAATTAAGGAAAATTCAGCAACTTTGAAACACAAAAAAATGGGTTTCACCGAGACATGCATACATAATTTTGATTAACAAAAAACCATTGATTAGATACATAGAGAGAAAGGTTTTAAGTAATAATGCCTCAACACCCGCTCCTCTCTCTAATGCGAGCCTCGGTTGCCTCTTTATTTATAATAATGGATAGGTCTTCTCAGACCTTATCCGTTACAAAAGCATGCTTTACAGGAATGATTTAAAGTGTAAAAGCTTTATTACAACTTATCCATCTGTGACATAAATAGCATGTTTTATTCTCTATTTTATCCTATTTTGAACTAGAAAAAAATGGAAATTGCAGGCTAAAGGAACCCACTCCCTTGCCTGTAGATTTTTTTGGATTTTTGGAATAAGTTGGAAGACGTTTTCCCTCTGAGTCACATGCTCCTGCATCAGACTTCCACAAATACTTATGATAAATGTGAATAGGAGTTGGGTCTTGAGGAGTCCATTTCCAACCTAGAGTGGGGAAGCCAGAATTGAAATAGATGGTATCCATAATGTAGGTGCTCATATAGAATGGGGGTACTATCCAGGTAGTTACATACCTAATTCCTCTATAATCAAGGATTTGGTTGGCCATTTTATCTGACAAAATGGTTTCCCAATCGATGATAAAAGATTTAATTTTTGCTTCCATTAAAGGCACCATTTCTATGGAAAATATAGCTAAATCAAAGGCTCCAAAGAGTCTACGTATCATAGCACCAACATAACAATAAGGAGATGCTAAGGAGTCCACAGAGTACATACCAGAGGATTCATTCTTATGCTTGTTTGGGAAATGTCTCCATTGCTTGATAGGGTCCGACTCTACCTCATTCTCCTTGGTGAAAGTTTCTAAAGATGCCTTCTTGTAATGTTTCTGGAGGTCCGGAAAATGATACATCTTCTTGACATCTTCTGCCTTGAATGTCTAGAACATCCTTCCATCGACTGTAAAGAATGCTCTATCGCTTATGTTGATACTGTCTATTACCCATCTCACCAGGTCATTGTATGGTAACACTTTCACAGGGGCTGCTATTTTGTGGAGGAAGGAGCTAGCTAAATCCTTAAGAGTATTTTTTGATTCATCACTTGAATCAATCGTTCCTCCTTCTTCTTCAATTTCGGTTGTATCCTCGGCTTTGAGTAGATTATATATTCCCTCCCATGAAGTCTTGCCAAGGCTTAGACGAGCAGTATCAGCTATCAGCACCCACTTTGCTGGTTCATCTTTCGCTATGACGGGGACCTTTACTTTCTGAGATTTCTTAGACATTTTTGCTGAACTGATGATTTCCGATTAGCTTTGCAAAATGAAACAGAAGGACGTAACATTGAAAAATCTTGTTAAAAGCTAATACACAGTGTACAAGACTAACAACAATTAAGCGTAATAGATGAGCTACGAATCTAGGATATATTAAGCCACCACTGATGAAATCATTGATGAATTCAACTATAACTGATCCTTAATGATTTCGCTGTAACTTTCAACGTGAAACTTTAATGCCATAATGGTATGTCGCATCGCAAATTTACAACGGTCCTTTTTACAATGGATATCATGACTCCCCGATCTGTGATTAGCAATAATCACATATCGTAGATTGGGAGTTACAAGTGCCATGTTTAAATGGTTCCTTTGCATGGTTGCGATTACGATCAATGGTGAGCTGGCATGGGGAGGCAACATGGTTTAAAATTGATAAATCGTCTAAATTTTCCTTTATAATTGATTTATCACATTAAACCGCACATGTTCGTAATACTTCATGTTTTTCCTTTATCGAAAGCATGCTATACGATAACGAAATTGCATCGAAAGATTTCAAAGGAGATTTTGGGATGTGTCTTATGATTTTAGCGATGCACGATTACAATCGGCTTATCGCATCAGAGGTTTTCCATGGAACACTTGGGACAGTTTCTTAATGAGTAACGATATGTGATTTCCGATAGAGTTATTGCATCGACCTATCTTAATGGAACACCTTAAGTCCACCATTGAGATAAAGGATGTGCAGGATGCAACAATTCACTTTTATAATTATGTCATTTGATAAAGCTTTTTATGATAAGGTTTTATTATGACTCAAATCGGATCAGATTTTCTTAAAAGGACTTCCATGGGTTCAAAAAATTTTCAAATTGCGAATGCAATCTTACCTACCCTAAAAGAAAATTTTTATATGACCTATTATAAAAAATTATTTTCAAACGTTTTATTGATTTTATTTATATTCTAAAGGGGACCCATCTCTTATTAAAGTCTTATATGAAAAAATTTGAAATGGGGAGGGTTGTTGTATAGCACAACAATATGGCATACCAAAGCTCATATGGAGTCCTATCACTATTTGGCTTGATGTGTTCTTTGTTGAGAATCACAACTATTATGTGAATGGCTTCAATAAAAAATCCTTCTTGAATATTTATTTCATCTATCATGGCTTTGACCAACTGTTGAATTGATCTAGTGGCTCTCTCTACTACACCATTCTATTGTGGATTCTTTGTTATTATAAACTTCCTTTTTGATGTCATTTTTCTTTGAAAAGTCATAAAATTATTTTGAAGTAAATTCACCTCCATTATTAGACATTATGCAATTTAGTTTATAGTCTCTCATTTTCAACAATGATATTATATTCTTTAAACTTCTCAAAGGTGATTGTTTTTCCACAAGGAATGCAACCTAGATAATTCTATGAAAATCGTCAATGATAAGCATGAAATATAATTTACTTGAAGGTGTCTGAGTTCTTGAAGGTCCACATAAGTCAATATGTACTAATTACAATGGCTTGGTTAATTATTTCTCCCTATACATGAGTGGTACTTGAATTTTCTCACCCAACTGACAAGACTTGCAAACAACATTTTTAGGCTTTAAAAACATTGTTGGATCGCTAACAATGTTCTTCTTGCCCAACTTGACAATCTCATCAAAACTTAGATGTCCGATTTTTCTATGCTACAGAAAACTCTCATCAATCTATGAAAACAACATCTCCCCATCTTCTCTTTCAATATATAGAAATTGTTGTTTGTTCTTATGACTTGAACTACTATTTCTCTAGTGCTTGCAGACTTGATTTGACCATTTTTAGCTTTAAATAACACATCATAACCTTGATCACACATATGGGACATAGTGAGTAGATAATGCTTCAACCCATAAAGAAAAAATACATTTTTGGCTTTACCTCTACCATTTTCTAGGTTGACAACTCCTTTACCAACAATCTACCAGGTGCATTATTTCAAAAATTCACATTACCTTTCTCAGCTAGTTTCCATAGATTTACTTTTGTCTACTAATATGTGCCTATAATAGCCACTATCAACATACCAATGACTTCCCTCATTATGAGCATATAGAATAACATTATAGTTCTATGTTTTTTTCCTTTCCTCGTAGTCTTTGGGTTCCTCGATTTTTTGCTTGTTAACTAAATCAAGCCTTTTATTTCTAAGTCTGTAGTCAACTACTCTATGTCCAAAATTCTAATAGTTATAGCATTGAATTAAATTACTCCAAGGAAGAATGTATTATTGTACTTGGATCTATTCAACCTTTTCCCAGCAGATTGATTAATTGGGTGATAATTTATTCTTGATGTCCTCAGCTACGGAAATGAAAGATTCACCATACAATTCACTGTCGTGTGCCCATAATTTGTACATGTAAAAAAAATATCCTAGAAAAATCCATTCTCACCTCGGAGAAAATTTCTTTCTGAAATCTTGTTGGGCTTCTCTTTGTCAAATATGATTTGTCTCTCCAGTGTTGTTCCTTCCTTGTTGTGTGGGATTTGATATGTTATTCAAATTGCCCCTCTTATTTTTTTTGTTGTTGGTTAATGTTTTGATGTAGATTGGATTGCATGCTTTTTCTCTTCTCCTTGATGCTACATTAAACCATCTTTTGTTTCTTGCATAATGGTAATAACTTTCCTTTCCTTTAAATCAGTTATTCAACTTGAGTTGGCCTCAAATATAAGACTCATTTTATCATTTCAGACACTCTGCACTTCAAGAAGCTCATTTAAACTTTTAGTCCTTTTTCCAAATTTCTCTTAATTTGAAGCTTAGCTGGATTTTTGCCTTCTCTATTTCCTTCCATAGAAAAACAATTTCTCCTTCAAATATTTTATGTGCTTGAATTTTCTCACTAAGTTATTCATTCAAAATTTCATGAATCTTGTTTCCTTCTTCTATTTGTAGGAGTATAGGTTCAATAGCTTTAGCTTTGTCTTTAATCAAGAATTCTTTCAAATTTTTATTTTTCTTCCTTAGCTTTTGAATCTCTTGGATAGCACCTGACAATTGTCCTTCTAAGTCAACCTCAATCTCTTTTTCACAAGTATTAATATTTTATACTTCCATATTATTTATGGAAATAAGAATAAATTCCTTTGAGCTTTCATAATATGTTTCCTCATTTGATGATTGATTGTCTTAATTTTTAGAGGAGTTGGCATTTTGTGTTTATAATATCTTCTTCTTAGGATTTTTTCTTTCCTTTTTCACCTTTCTAAACTTCTCTCTAGGATCGTATTCCTTCTTCTTCTTTTCAAGACACTTGGAAGCATTCTAACCAACTTTACCACAATTAAAGCACCTCTTGGAAGCATTCTAGTCTTACCTTTGTACCTTCCTAAACCTATCTTAAGCTTCCTAAAAAATTAGTTTCCCCTTCATCTGATTCACAACGTGGATGATCATGTTCTTTTTTGGGCTTCTTGTCTTCTTTAAAGGTTAACTCCTTTTCTATAGGCTTTTCATTATAAATTCTCATCTCATAAGGATGCAAGATTACCAAGTAGTTGGTCCAAAGTGAGAGTCTTCAATCTATGATCTCCTTAATAGCTAAAACCTTAGGATTATATCTCTTAGGGAGAGATCTCAAGATATTTTGAACTACTAATGGCTCTTCTATTTTTTCATCAAGACCTCTTATGGTGTTCACAAGACCATCAACTCTAAGGAATTATTTAACAACATCTTCATCATTATGCATCTTCAAAGACTCAAATTGCATTTTGAAACCATGAAGTTTGGTTTCACTTACCTTGGTGTCACCTTCATCGCAGCTACTCATCCTCTCCCTACTTGTGTAGTAGAGCATCCCATTACCCTTATTAGTTTTGATTCAAATAGGTCAGCAAATGGGGAATTCACAGCTTCAAAATTCCATGTAAACTCCATCTTGTGATCTCTAGTAATCAAGGCTTAAGGCCTTTGATATTATTGTTCCACTGCATCCCATACATCAACACTAAGAGGCTGGATATAGGTTCACATATGTACTTTCCAAAACCTAGATTTCTCCATTGAACATCAGTGCCCTATTGGTGTATCCTCTTTCCTGGTTTTCCATGGTCCTTGATCTTTCTTCTAGCTGATAAAGTGATCCTAAGATAACCTTCCTATGATACCATTTGTTAAAAATCAAGATAATACTCACAAGGGGAGTGAATCAATATTGTACGAATTTAGAAACTTTATTTTACTTCTAAATGATACTAGAACACCAATTAATATTTCAACAACAACTCATATGAGCATCAAAGAGTCGATATTTATGAAAAAAAATGAAATCTTCTACTTGTTGTTACAAAGTTCTCTAGCTACAACGAGAGCGAAGATACTAATCCCTAATTTATCTACTACAACTAAAAGGATCTACAACCCCTAGTTTATCAACAAGTACTAAAAGGAGCTCCAACCCCTAACTATTTTCTAGCTACTATTGGAAGAAGCTACAACTGCTGATATGCAATTTACTACTTGTTTTACCTCCCGTGTTCATCCCTCATACCATTTTCAAATTGAAATCATGAACGCCACCTCCTTTCTCAAAAAATAAATTTATCTCCTCAAACACTGACCACAAACACCATAAAATATCCTTCAACAATATTTGATTACTGATCAATTTACCATATACACTAGGAACATCAATCCATAACCAACATACTAACTTTGCCTTGAACCAACCATCTTGCAAATTGGATTATGCCCATATATGATTTGGACTAAAATTTTTAGTTCTTGAACTTGCGCATGATTTCCATTTATCAAATTTTTTATCTCATTAACTTCTTGATTATCTATTTATATAATGTCCGCTTGATGTGCTTAATAAATCATCAATCCCTTATCTTCTATCTCTTTAATAAAAAAAGAGCTTAATTTTTCTTTTCCTCCATTCTAGAATTTAAAGGTTTTAGTAGTGTTTTGTCTAAACTTGTCTAACTCCAAATTTAGAAAATTTGCTAAGAAAGCCTCCAAGTTTGTCCATTCCACCATCTTAGGTGCCAACTTTTTCATGTCTTTTCTTTGAAACTTCATGTGGCTTTTGGTTCCAATCCTCTAAATATGGTTTAAACGATAATTTTACACATTGTCGAATTGTTCACACATCATATAGGTCTGAGTGCTTTGTTCTAGCCGCAAATGTCTTATTCATTGTCTATTGAAAACTTCCGCAATCGTGGTCTTATGTTTGCATTGAACTTGATGTCGTACCATATAATTTTTACCTCCCAACTTCTATTTCTTGGAAAAAAAAGGAACTCTCGAAAAAAACTCAATGGATGCCCTTGCATTATTGATGAGATCATTTCCTCTAAGGTGATGTTCTTGTGGGACAACCACGCTTCCACTGCGACACATCAAATAATCACCATGTTGGCATGTATCCCACATCATTCTTTGAGTAGCAATATTTTCATTTCCTATCATCAACCTTCACATCTCTCGGCTTTTTTATTCTCTAAAATTTCCACTGGAGACTCTCAAGAAAACTTCCAAGATTGTTACTTTTAGGGTTTTTTCTTACAATATTATTTGTCTTCTCTAGATCAATCATAAAATTTTCAAGATGATGTATCTAGCCACCTCAACACCATTGTTTCCTGGAACTAGTTATTCATAATTTACTTCTTCAACCTTTCTACTTATGCATTCTGTTGTACCTTAAGAAACTGATTTCCTAGCTGTGTAGAAATTGTGCTTAAGAGATTAATGATTACAATGATTGTCACTTGTTTGTCACTTATTTGTCACTTAATTGTATGTTGTGTTCTCACATGAAGGACCTGGGAAATCTGGTTCTTAACCCTCAATACTTAGGTGACAAGAAAATATCAGAATTCCATTTGATTGTTGAATATAAATGATCAATGAATAAAGCTTGAATAAGTCATAGGCAATATGTTATTTCACGCAACATCTACTATTTGTGACACTTGGAGAAGTTATAGATAATATTATGTCTTACATAGAAACTAATATCTGTAACTTAGAAGAATTGCAGAGGTTAAAACTTCATGTATAGGAGTCATAGACAATATGTTGTTTTACACAAAATCTACTATCTGTGACACTTGAAGAAGTTAAAGATAATATGCTGTCTTACACAGAAACTACTATTCGTAACTTAGGAGAGTGGCAGAGGTGGGAAGTTCAAGTATAGGAATGATCTTTGAGGAATTTAACTTTTTTTACATTGGCAAATAAAGACCTCCAGCTTCAATTACTATACTCAAAGGAAGAAAACAAAAGATGACACATAACAGAGAAGACACAAGTCATACCCAACAACGTACGGAAAACTTTTGATTCTTCATTAATCAATAGTTGTATCAGGAATTCAATAGCTTAGTCTCTAGGTTCTTCCCAATTCGAACCCTTTATTTGTAAATTTACCTCTTTTTATACATTATAAGACAATTGGTGATCACCGAAACTGTCAAACTGCTTAACTATTTTCCTAATTGCCTATAGTAAAAATTATTACAAATTACTACAAAACATTAGATAGAGGCTAAAAGACACCTCATTCTAAAAACCATAGAATAATTGGAGGTAACAAAAGTTAGAAAATGATGATGACAGTTGTATTTTTTGGCTCTATTGTTCGGCTGCTGAGTTTCGTTGTAGAAGCTTTAATAATGATTAAACCATTCTAATTATAATAAACTTTGACAAAACCTGTGTGCGAACCAGGGCTTACGTATGTATCACGCGTGTTTTGATTGGCCAAAGCACAAGAAAACTCGACCAATCACATTCCTTTGAAGTTTTAGTCATCCACCGCTAATTTTTCTTGTCTCACTTAAACAATGGAATTGGCTATTTTACGCGAAACATTAGTTTGCCATAGAACTGAAAATATTTAACAGTTTGATTCATAAACCTGTCAGGTCCTCCTTAACTATGCATGAGCCATCTGATCATTCATTCAATCAACGGTATGATCCTCCGGAACCGACGAGATCTTAAACTCATTTGAAATAAATCCTATCGTGTCCGCCTATTCAATGCTCTGTTGACTCCCATATGGACCCGATGGGAAATATATATCACTAGTAAATAATCTATTAGGTCTGAATTTAGCGCTAAAACTAGATCATTTCTTTGTCTGATATCTATCAGATCCCATCCTTTTGGATGGACGACTGAGATTAACCTGGACTTCAGCAAGATTGAACTACATTTGATATACTATCGCGTCCGATAAGTTGTTGCTCGATTGCTGTTGGATCAGTGGCTTGTCGATCAACAACCTAGATCTTCTCCCATGTATACCTTCACATCGGATTTCTAAAACAAAACCATTCTAGCTGACTTGTGTGATTACCGTTGGATTTGTGGTTTGTAGATCATATGGCCCAAATCTTTTCACATGTTTACATTCAAACCCATCTAGTCAATCCAACAAAATACTTCATTTCTTTACACTTTGTGGGGGTAAAGAATATAAGGGAACTACATTGAGGTTGAACCCCCGCAGTGATTTTAGGCCACACATTGTGGTCAACCATGCTCATGTCATGGTTAACTGTGGGGGTTGAGCGTTAGTCAACCTTCAGACTTGTTGTTCTTCCGTAGCACACCTCATCATACTCATCAAGCTATCTCTTGATCACACCTCTTAAACCTGCATGGCCTTTAAACAAAGGTTTTATTTTTCATTTTTTTTTTTTATTTCTCTTTCATTTCGTGATAAAATTGAAAATAAGGCTTAAATAGCAATATAAGCTACAACATCTAGTTCCACCTGGGGATAGTTCTTTTTCCACAGAAGCACTAAGAACCGCAGATTAATGCCTTCACCTCAAGCATGGAGTCATATATTGCTTAATTAATTTAAATATTATGACATTTTCACACTGATTTCACTCATATATATAAAATAATTTGATCTGTGTGCTTTGATAGCAAGGTGCTGAGAATGGTAGGTCAGTAGCCTTAATTGGGCCTGGAGTCCAGAACTCTGAAAACCTTGAAATTTTAAAAACTGAAACCCGACATTCTTGAAGTCTAAAACCTCTACAAACTGGTTTTCAACTGGGACAGTCACCCTTATTTATCTGCTAAAATTAAACTAAAGAACTACAACTGGAAACCAAATACTCAACACCTGAGCTTATTTATGTACAGGTTCCTACCTATGTGCATGACTGATCTTCATTAGGTGAAGTCAATATTCCAATGGTACCATGTTAGCATTTGAGTGCCTGATCTAGAACCATTCCGCCAATGGATTTTGAAAATACAATTCATCCTAAACAAAAAATAAACTATGCAGAAGGGCAGCTCACAACAAAAATCAAGAATATATCCACAAGGTGGTATGTGTAGGCTGTTAATAAATTTCTCCAAGTAATCTAACATAGGATCTTCAAAAGTATAAGAAAAAATATGGTCTTGATCAGCGCCAAAAAATAAAGTCTCTATGTATGAAGGTTCTTGCTCGAATAGACATTCTATTTGGATGATATGCTCAATAGAACAATCAACAACATCTTTAAGAAAATGATCTATGTAACTTTTATGTCTCCACTTTTCATCTTTGAGCTTTGATTGAAAATAATTTGTAATTGTAACCTCAGGAAGAAAAAGAAAAATTTTCACATCACTATATGACATAAGGCCAACTTCAAATAGATTGTTTACCTCTGATCCATGGGCATCATTGTGTTCTTCAATGCAATGATATACACTCTCTTTATCAACTTTCTTTTTACATAAGATAGCCTCTTTTTCTATGATAAATGGCTCAATATATTGTTGTCCAACATTTCTCACTTGCTAGTTTCCTTCTCTATGTTCAAGACCCAACTGATGAACTTGAAGACCTTCTTCATGTTCCTCATTTATTTCTCCCTCTTCTTGACTGCTGGGTAGAAATTATTGATGCATGTTTGAACTTTTCTCCATTTGAATACTCTCTTGATTTTCTTGGAGCAGAGTCAACCAATTCTTTGCTTGTGAGGTTATTGAAGAAAAATCATTTATAAACTTTTCAAAATCAGTTTGAGAAAATGATAGTTCTTTGATTCCAAAGACCTGCTCATAATTAATTTGGCTATAAACTCTCTGAATGCTTGATATATTATCAACATGATCATTAGTTTCTTCAGCCAGATTGTCATGAGCTTTTAAAATTTCTTTAGAATCATAATATTCACAACAACCTTCAAAAAGAAACTTGTGTGCATAGGAAGTTCTACAAAAAGAATTGAATACTGAATGGAAATATTTCAAAGATGAAATGATTGAAAGAGGCAGGGACTTGTACCAAACCCTAGCTTCTTGATCCAAAGAAAACATAAACAACTTCATCTTCACATCTTCATGAATGATGCTCTTCTGCTCCATGCATTCATGAAACTCTTGGAGGTGCTAAACTGGATCTTCATATTCATTTCCATTGAATCTTGGAAGATACTCATTGCACTCTTGAAATGTAGGCATATGATGAGGATAGCTAGTGATCCTAGTAAAATCTAGTGGGCGAAATTTATTGACTAATAATGTAGGGATAGCCATTAAATCCCAGAAAAGAAAACTTCAAAGTGAAGATCACAAGTATGAATGTACAACCAACTGCTGAAACTTGTCACCCTCAAGAAACAACTTCTAACTTAGTAAACCCCAAGGAAAAGTGTTCTTATTCAATTCTTTTATAGGTTGTGGTTCTTGTTCTTATGGAGTCGCCTTTTATTGCTTTTATTCAAAACAACCAAATATTTTCTCCTCACTAAACAACCAGAGGAAAATATTGAAAACCCAGGGAAAAGTGCTCTTGTCTTCTCTCCTCGGCAACGACGCCAATTAATGTTGTACCTAAAGAAACCAATTTCCTAGCTGTGTAGAAATTGTGCTTAAGACATTAATGATTACAAAGATTGCCACTTGATTGTCACTTATTTGTCACTTAATTGTATGTTGTGTTCTCACATGAAGGACCTGGGAAATCTGGTTCTTAACCCTCAATACTTAGGTGACAGGAAAATATCAGAATTCCATTTGATTGTTGAATATAAATGATCAGTGAGTAAAGCTTGAATAAGTCATAGACAATATGTTGTTTCACGCAGGATCTACTATCTGCGACACTTGGAGAAGTTATAGATAATATGTTGTCTTACATAGAAACTACTATCTGTAACTTAGAAGAATTGCAAAGGTGGAAACTTCAAGTATAGGAGTCATATACAATATTTTGTTTTACATAGAATGTACTATCTATGACACTTGAAGAAGTTAAAGATAATATGTTGCCTTACATAGAAACTACTATCTATAACTTAGGAGAGTTCCAGAGGTGGGAAGTCCTAGTATAGGAGCGCTCTTTAAGGAATTTAACTTTATTTAAATAGAAAAATAAAGGCCTGCAACTTCAATTACTATACTCAAAGGAAGAAAACATAAGATTAAACATAACAAAGAAGACACAAAATCATACCCAACAACGTATGGAAAACTTCTGATTCTTCATTTATCAACAGTTGTATCAAGAATTCAGTAGCTTAGTCTCTAGGTTCTTCAAAATTCGAACCCTTTTTCTCTAAATTTACCTCTTTTTATACATTATAAGGCAGTTGGTGATCACCAAAATTGTCGAACTGCTTAACTATTTTCCTAACTTCCTAGAGTAGAAATTATTACAAATTATTACAGAATATTACATAGAGGATAAAAGACACTCATTCTAAAAATCATAGAATAACTAGAGGTAACGGAAGTTAGAAAATGATGATGATTGTTGGCATTTTCGGCTCTGTTGTTCGGTTGCTGAGTTTCTTTGTAGAATCTTTAATAATGATTAAACCATTTTAATTATAATAAACTTTGACAAAACCCCATGCATGAACCTGGGCTTACGTATGTATCCGACATGTTTTGATTGGCCAAAACACAAGAAAACCCGACCAATCACCTTCCTTTGAAGTTTTGGTCATCCACAACTAATTCTGATTGTCTCACTTAAACAACGAATTGGCTATTTTAGGCGAAACATTAGTTTGCCATGGAACTGAAAAGATTTAACAATTCGATTCATAAACCCGTCGAGTCTGCCTTAGCTATGCGTGAGCCGTCCAATCATTCGTTCAATGAACGGTTTGTTCCTCCAGAACCCACGAGATCTTAAACTCATTTCAAATAAATCCTATCAAGTTCACCTGTTCAATGATCTGTTGACTCCCATACAGACCTGATGGAAAATATATATCACCAGTTAATAATCTATCGAGTATGACTTTAGCGCTAAAACCAAATCATTTCTTCACCCGATATCTGTTGGATCCCATATTTTCGGATGGATGGTTGAGATTAACTTGGACTTCAGTAAGCTTGAACTACATTTGATATATTGTCATGTCCAATCAGTGGTTGCCCGATTTCCATTGGATCAGTGGCTTGTTGATCAATGGCCCAGATCTTCTCGCAAGTATACCTTCGCTTCGAATTTCTAAAATAAAGCCATTCTAGATGACTTGTGCGATTACCGTTGGATCTGTGGCTTGTCCATCGGATGGCCCAGATCTTCTCACAGGTTTACATTCAAAGCCATCCCATCAATCAAACAAAATACTTAATTTCTTTAGAATTTGTAGGGTTAGAGAATATAAGGGAACTACATTGAGGTTGAACCCCCACAGTGATTTTAAGCCACACATTGTTGTCAACCATGCTCACATCATGGTCAACTGCGGGGGTTGAGCCTTAATTAACCTTTAGACTTGTTGTTTTGTCTTAGAACACCTCATCATACTCATCAATCTATCGCTTGATCACGCCTCTTAAACATGCATGGCCTTTAAACAAAGTTTTGATTTTTCATTTCTTTTCATTTCTCTTTCATTTCGTGATAAAACTGAAAATAAGGCTTAAATCACAATACAAGCTACAACACATTCTCATAAAAACTTTTGAGATTAATTTCTTCTCAAGTCATTTCTTCTAGGATGATGTATCACTTCTATGATGATTCCACCTATATCTTCTAGCTTCCCACTACATGTATAATGTTGCCACATGCCACTCACTAACTGGTGTCATGTGACACCCATTTTTCACCCACTTGGCAACCCAAAAATTCTAAAAATACATGCCACATGTCATACTCTCA
The DNA here is from genome assembly GCA_031772625.1 of Pinus tabuliformis. Classification (NCBI taxonomy): domain Eukaryota; kingdom Viridiplantae; phylum Streptophyta; class Pinopsida; order Pinales; family Pinaceae; genus Pinus; species Pinus tabuliformis. Next base: position 1,097,264,870 of record CM062807.1, read on the forward strand.
TATGTTCCATGTCATGTTGATGTCATCATGTGATTATGTCTCCACATCATCTCTATGAGTTCATGAAAAAACTACCATGTGACTTTTTTGTATAATTGCATCTGTCAAGTCTCCAAGTCACCAGTATGGCAGAAAGAGGGTCTCAGCCTTAGTTTTTCTCCAAATTTCTTCATTAAGCTTAATTTGAAACCCATCAGATTCAAGCGTATTGTTTTGACTATCTGCAAATATGAATCGCAAGGTGTCTCTCAAAGAAATCACCGAGGGTTTTTTCCAAGATTTCTATCTCAGGACAAAAACTTTGATAGTGCTCAAGCTCTTGTGGATTAACGGTCCTTTCTCTAGTGTGATGTAAAACAACAGAACCACAATGTTTTATGTAGACTTACCAAGCTTGGTTTCTATGAAATAGTAGAGGAGGTTCCGCCTACATATGGACTGTCAATATTCGATTGGTGATTTGGCATTTACTGCCCAACAGAAGGCTCCCCTTACAGTTAAACCACCTATGGGAATGAGTGCTTGCATATTATCTATTGGACAAATATTGGCATGATACACACACTCACTTTTGTACTTTCACTTTCTTTAACTCTCATCTGTCCACCCAAAACACTCCGCTAGTTGATCTGCCATGTTTGGCCAAACACCAAACCATCAATAAATAGAAAACCATCAACAAATTTAACTTTGCAATGTTGGACTCTTAGCCTCTAATATTTGAATGGAAATAACTTCTGATCCATAATCCCATTTTCAAACCTCTATATACCACTAGAAATCTATTTAAGATGTCTATCAATTTGTCTAGTTTCCAATGGTACTTGAGATGATCTATTGAATTGGAATTAGCTCCAAAGTCTCTTCACATTGACCATTCTTCTTACAATGACCCATGCCTTTGTAATCAATGAAAAAATATTTCTAACACATTTTGGATGTTGTGTGAGGAGGTACTGCATTCTGTGTACAAACGTTAGACCCTTACTTATGTGGCACAAGTTAAGGTGCTCAAACCTCAAAATGGAAAACTTTCAATCAAAAGGTCATATCGAGGAAAAAGTCATATATCTAGAAATTTCTCAAAGAGATTAACACAAAGTTGTTTTCCAAAGTTAATTCTGATAAATTTTGGAAAGGATAAATTTTGTAACCCCATTACCATAACGAGACCATGGAGGTTGGGTTGATTAAAGGTAAGAAATCCTATTCAATCGAGATTAGTCTGAGGCGGCCTGGGAGGGAGTGTTACACCAATTTTCCAATCAAATAAATGGTTAGAGGATATTTTTCATTTTCTCCTTGGTTTCTTTAAGTACAATTCCTTTTTTTTTCATAATTATGAATCTCTTTAATTTCCTGTAGTAAAGGAATTTGAAAATAAACATTCTTCAATTTATAAAGTGGATCCTATTGAGATAATATTAATTGATTTTCCACATTCTGCCTTTCTCAAAAAGAGTGATGCTGAGATGTAGATGGATAATATATTGGAGGAACAAAATAAGGTTGTTATATTATTGTATCATTTGTTTGTGGATTAGGAATTTTTTCCTCATTTTATTCTTATATGATGACAAGTGGATTATTATGAAGTACCCTACTTGATCTAAGATGAATATCATTTAGATTAAGTAGAGTTATCACATCAGACATGAAATTTTACAACTCATTATCATAAGTGAGATCAGCCTACTTTATTATTAGGATTTGGCATGGGTTGTGAAGGTTGCCATGTATTCCAATGAGGAGTTTGAGTAGAAAGTAATTTCATTTGTTGTGATCATACATTTTATTTTTTAGGAGGTGTACATTGATAGGTGATGAAAATAGCAACAAGGAATGTTAAAAATAAAATCCAGAAATTCCAATTTAATTTGTCCTCCAATTAAATTATGAATTAAAATTGTAATTATTTTCTCATAGAAGCTTGTAATAGTTAACTAAGTTAATTTGAGTTAGTTAACTTAGTAATTTCAAGTTGGAAGTATTTTGGAAGTCATGTATATGTTCTCCCTAAGTTTTAGGGGTGCATGATGAGTTTAATTGTGATTTGTAATTAGATAACTCAGTTTACTATGTTATGCTTAGTTAATTTAGTTCTAACTATTTGTGGAACTAATAGAGGACTAACAATCCGTTATTGCACTAATGCATCCACTAGTGCTACTCCAGTTAACTGAAGATTCCCTCACGAGAAACACATCCATGTGAATTCAGAGAAAGGCCTAGTTAAGAATAGAGTGCAAAGATAGTGTACTATCTGTGGTATTATTTACTGGAGAGTAAACATCATGCATGCATCATGACTGATCCTATGTTTGGATTGCAATTTTGGAAGCATGAATTCCCTTTAAATATGGGCTATTCATCCTAGGAATTAAGAAAGAGATTAGGGGCTTGGAGAGCTACAAAATTGGCTAAGTGTTGGCCAAGAGCTAGCTTGTGAGCTAAGTGAGTTGAGAATACTTGTGCAAAATTGTTCCAGTGAGAGAAGGATTTGTAACTTCACTTATATTTCTAATATATGAAATACAAATAGTGAGGTTTTGAGCATTGTCTTTCCCCAGATACATCTTGTGTTTTCTGCCATTGATTTATCTTCTTCTTGTTCATATTGTTTTCATTGATCTATTGGCTTTTGCTGGTTGAAAGTAGAAGTAGATTCTTGTACTATGTTTTAGTACATTGCATGATCTTGTGAATCTATAGGATGTTATACATAGTAAATTACACAAGATTATGAATCTATAGGAAATTCGACATGGTACCATAGCTAGATTTGTAGAAATTTTCCACATGGTATCGGAGTAGGTTATGTTTTTGGACGTGCATTTGCCAAGAAGATATGAAAATTTTTGTACAAAATTTTTAGAAACAAATAGCAGATATGGATTCCTTGCCAAAATTAACCCAAATTCAAAAAAAAATCAGATGAATTGGAGTTCGGATGAAGGAGATATTGTTAATTTAAAATCAACACTTTTTTGAGAAAAGTCCATGACAACAAGACAGATAAAACAAATTGGTATGCTAGCCAAGAACCTATATGCACTTGAGCTACAACATGCATGCAAAGCCTTAAGGAGAAATGAAAAGGTTAGAGACTTGGTGGTTGAGAGGGAGAGTAAATTAGCTTTCAAAATGCAGCCCTAGAAGAAGCCTCAAAAGTAGCTTCAAGAAGTTGTGGAGTAGCCACAACTAGAGAAGCTGAGAGGAGGGCGAATGGAGGCATCCAATCATGTAGAGACTTCCAGTAAGGGTAACTTTTGAGCCAAGTGGGTAGAGGGATCACATGCAGCCATACCTCCAAGTGTGAGGTGGGGAGATTTGAGGTGATAGTCCCAAGGGGGTTAAAATTGGGTAGGGTCCATTGAGAGGTTTTATCTCATGGATCATACGTTGCTATGGGAGCCAAAATTAAATAGTAGAGGGAGGAATGAATGGGATTGATGTAGTCAGAGATCAAAGTGACAAAGAATAGATAAGTCAGATACTGAAGAGCATAGAGAAGGGTTGACAATAGTAAATAAAGGAAGGGTCAGCAAAAGCACAGAGTTTTGAGTCAATAGAGGAAATATGAGTCATATACTTTGATGACAGATGCATCATACTGATTCAGGTTAGATGTTTTTTGTTTTTGTTTCTAAATTTTTTGTAGCAACAGCACTAGAGAGAAGTGATGAATGTAGAACATTCCAAAGGTTTAGGATCAGGATTGAGAGGAATTCCTTTCTTGTTGACAGGGAGTGTTGAAAAAAAAACAAGAAATGTTAAAAATAGAATCTAGAAATTCTAATTTAATTTGTCCTTAAATTAAATTGTGAATTAAAATCGGAATTATTTTCTCATAGAAATTTGTAATAGTTAACTAAGCCAAGTTGAATTAGTTAACTTATGAATTTCGAATTGGAAGTATTTTGGAGGTCACGTATATGTTCTCCCTATGTTTTAGGGGTCCAGGATGACTTTAGTTGTGAGTTGTAATTAGATAAGTTAGTTTACTGAGTTATGTTCAGCTAAATTAGTTCTAACTGTTTGTGGAACTAATAGAGGACTAACAGTGATTTGGTGCCCTAACACATCCAATAGTGCTACTCCAGTTAACTTAAGATTCCCTCATGAGAAACTCATGCATGTTAGTTCACAAAAAGTCCCAATTGAGACTAGAGTGCAAGGACAGTCTACTATCGGTGGTATTATTTACTAGTGTGTAAATATCATGCATGCATCAGAGGTTGATACTATGTTTGTATTACATAGTTTTGGAAGCATGAATTCCCTTTAAATACAGGCTATTCGTCCTAGGAATGACGTAAGAGATTAGGGGCTTGGAGAGTTGTATATTTCGTGAAGTGTTGGCCAAGAGCTAGCTTGTGAGATGAGAGAGTTGAGCATACTTGTTGGGAATTATTCTAGTGAGAACAAGCTCTATATCTTCACTCATATTTATGATATATTCAATAGAAATATCAGGGTTTTGAGCAGTGGCTTTCCCCAAATACATCTTCTATTATGTGCCATTGATTTATCTTCGTCGTGTTCATATTGTTTTCATCGATCTATTGGATTTCGCTCGCTGAAAGTAGAAGTAGATTCTTGTCCTGTGCTTTAGTACATTGCATGAGCTTATGAATCTATAGGATTTTCTACATAGTAAATTGCACAAGCTACTGAATCTACAAGAAACTTGACATGGTATGAAAGCTAGATTTGTAAAAAAATTCTACATGTTATCAGAGGTATATTTGTAGAAATTTTCTACATGATATCAGAGAAGTATCTTTTTTGGGATGTGAGTTTGCAGAGCAGATCTAGAAATTTTTGTGCAAAGTTATGATAAACAAATAATAGATCTGGATTCCTTGACAAAATTAACCCAAATTCAAACAAAAAATTATGACGAATCGGAGTTTCGATGAAGGAGATATTGCCGATTTAAAATCAATGTTTTTTTCAGAAAATTCCATGACGATGGGACAAATGAAACAAATTAGTGTGCTAGCCAAGAACCTGTGTGCACTTGAGGTACAAGATGCATGCAAAGCCTTAAGGATCAAGGAAATGGTTACAGACATAGTGGTTGAGAGGAAGAGTAAATTACCACTCAACATGCAGCCCCAAAATAAGCCTCAAAAGTAGTTGCAGGAGGTTGTAGAGAAGCCACAACTAGAGAAGCTGAAGGGAGACTGAGTGGAGGCACCCACTCATGTAGAGACCTCCACTAAGGGAAAATTTAGAGCCAGGTGGGCAAAGGGATAACATGAGCACATACCTCCAGCTGTGAGGTGGGGATATGTAACATGATAGTCACAAGAGGGTTGAAATTGGCAGGGTCCATTGAAACATTTTATCTCTACATGGAACATACCTTGTTATGGGAGCTCAAAGTACATAGTAGCAGGATGAATCAATGGGATTGATGCAGTTATATATCAGAGTGATAGAGGCTAGATAATTAAGATACTAAAGAGCATAGAGAAGGGCTGACAATAGTGCAGAAAAGAAGAGTCAGCAGAAGTGCAGAGTTTTCAGTCGACAAAGGCAGTATCAATCAAAGACTTTGATGACAGATGCATCATATTGGTTCAGGTTGGATGTCTTTTTTTGTTTCTAGATTTGTTGTAGCAATGACACTAGAGAGATGTGTTGCAAGAAAAACATTCCAAAGGTTCAAGATCATGATTGAGTTTAATTCCTTTCTTGTTGAAAGGGAGTGTTGAAAATAGCAACAAGAAATGTTAAAATCAAAATCCAGAAATTCCAACTTAATTTGTCCTTGAATTAAATTGTGAATTAAAATTGTAATTCTTTTCTCATGGAAACTTGTAATAGTTTAATAAGTTAATTTGACTTAGTTAACTTAGGAATTTCGAGTTGGAAGTCTTTTGGAAGTCATTTATATGTTCTCCCTATTTTTCAAGGTCCAAGATGAGTTTAATTGTGAGTTGTAATTAGATAACTCAGTTTACTAAGTTATGTTCACTTAAATTAGTTCTAACTATTTCTGGAACTAATAGAGGACTAATAATTAGTTGGTGTGCTAATGAATCCACTAGTGCTATTCCAGTTAACTCAAGATGCCCTCATGAGAAATTCATGCATGTCAGTTCAGAGAAGGACCCAGTTGAGACTAGAGTGCAAGGACAATGTACTACCAGTGGTATTATTTACTAGAGTGTAAATATGATGCGTGCATCAGAGATTGATCCTATGTTTGGATTGCGCAATTTTCGAAGCATGAATTCCATTTAAATATGGGCTATTCATCCCAGGAATAATGCAAGGTATTAGGGGCTTGGAGAGCTATAGAATTGGCTAAGTGTTGGCCAAGAGCTAGCCTGTGAGTTGAGAGAGTTGAGCATACTTGTGCAGAATTGTTCTAGTGAGAACAAGCTTTGCATCTTCATTCATATTTCTGATATATGCAATATAGATAGAGGGGTTTTGAGTAGTAGATTTCCATAGATACATCTTGTGTTATGTGCCATTGATTTATCTTCTTCTTATTCATTTTTCTTTGATTGATCTATTGCCTTCCACTTGTTGAAAGTAGAAATAGATTCTTGTCTTGTGCTTTAGCACATTGCATGAGCTTCTGAATCTACATGATTTTCTACATAGTAAATTGCGTTATCTGTTGAATCTACAGGAAGTTCTACAATAGGATTTTTGGTATTGAGATTGATACTAGTAAAATTCTTATGGATATTGAGTAAATGTTTTCATATTACTATACATTGATACTCTCCATCCTTGTTTAAAAGGTTGATTTGGGCTTTGTTGTTGTGGCCATGCTTGCCAAGGCATGGGGATATTCCAATTTCCTTACGCATATTTCTAATAAGGATTAAATTATTTTGTAAGATCAGGGAACACAACTGATTATCATGGTTTTTAGGGTCTTCTATGTGATAAAAGATTGAGTCCATTTGTAGTTTATATAGTTTCTTCATACACATGTTTCAATCTAGGAAACTATCTGAAATTTGTTGTTGGGTGATTCTTTCGACATATTCCCAAACTTCAAAGTTATCTAAATGACATTCATGTAAAAGGATTTTTATTTCTACAATTTGTGTATAAATTTGATAAAGATGCACTATATTATTCTTGATTTTGTTGTATTTTCAATGTGTCAATTTGTTCACTAGGTTTTCCTAGAATATCTATTTTAAAATTGTCCAACAAATTACTAATTCTATCTCTACCTACCCCACCAATTATTTATTTTGTAGTCCTATAGATTGCATCTCGGGGTCACTTGCCTAACTTTTCTCTCTCTCAAGAGATATGCCTACATAACTCCTCATTTCTAGAAAACTTAACTATGAAATATCTCCTTGGCCCATAGGATTCAAAACATCAATACATTCATCACTAATTCGTCTAAGAAAAGGGAATTTTAGAGTTTATATTTCCAATGTTGTTATTTATCCATTTTCACACTTTGAAAATATCTATAAACAATCTTCTATATTTTCGTCCTCCTTTTGATGCAATTTAAAAATATCTTCTTTAAAATCACGATTTAGACACTATAACCTTTGTATTTTTTAGAAACTTTCATCACATACCATCACATGTTTTCATAGAACCTACTTTTAGTCCTATAAGCCAAGATAAAGATGAATATCAAAAGATAGATGGAAATAATTTATGATTTGAAGAATGATTGGAATGATCATAGAATCAACATAATACTTCAAATTTGAAAATAAATGTTTTAGGATACTCAGTAGACTTACCCAGGGTTGGAATTTCAAAATAGAGTCACCCATGAAATTTGATGGTTTTCACAATTTCCCGGCTTGTTTATTAATATCAAATAAATATCTTAACGGCTTTGAAAATTTTGAACTATATTTGATGGGAAAATCACCCCATAACAGGAAAATTGCCCATCAAATTCCATCCCTAGACTTACCATGAAAATTTTGATCATTCAAATTGTTAAATATTTTTCATATTGACATTTGTTGTTTGGGCTTGAATGGGATATTCAAATACCACTTCATAATTTTTCATTTCCTTCATTTCTCCTAATCCTTTAGTGTTAAACATATTTTTAAATATAGATTGTACAAATGGAGTCTAGTGTTCAAGTTCTTCTACTATACTGTTAGAAGGTGGGATTTCTAATTCTCCAATAATTGTTTCTTCTGCAATTTGAAGATAATAGAATACAATTTCCTATTCTAATTTATCAATGAGTTTCGATTCTCCTCTTTATTATTGTTTACATCATGAAATTCCTTCTCTTTGTCTTCTTCTACCTACAAATCATATGGGAATTATGGATTTAGATGGTGTTTTTCCCACTGCACAACATGTAGAACTAGATGGATGATCTGAATTTGAACATGAATGCAACAAATTACATATATAACCATAATTACAAATACGCAACAAAAAAAACACTTCATTTCATTAATATCAAATACTGAAATATGATTACAAATAGAAGAGATCTTTGAGAAGAGATGTGGTAGTTACATGCCTCTGAACTATGTTACAATGGGGCTCACGGGCCTATTTATTATTGGAAAACATAAGAAAACCCTAAACAACCAAAAACCTAACCGTAGGAGATATAACGCCAAAATTTTGTGGGCCCCGTTGGGGTTAGTTGGACAGCCGACTTCCCGGGGTCATAACTTGGTCATATTATCTCCGTTTGGCGTGTATGATACCTTGTTAGAAATATCTCTCCAAGTACTACAAGCTTTTCTACAAGTCCTTGCCAGTGGCATTGGGCCTGCAGTGGACCTCAAAAAACATCGTTTAGGGTGTCAAAACTGCTCTCAAACTTCGAGACCTAAAAAACTACTAAAAATAGTAAATGCTAAAATAAACAAGAAAACAAATGAAACCGACTGGAGGTCTAAGTGGAATAGGTGGGTGACCACCAATATCCACCTAGATCATTCCTCCCCACTTAGGAAGTAATGGCTGCCATTGCATGGAGAGCCTCGATGAGGTGAGGAAATTCCTACTGAACCTCGTCCCTGGGGAGCCACTTGCCTTGGTGCAGGAATCGACAAGCTTTCACAACCTGATATAGTTGGATCTTTCGTTAGTGAGTGTTTTTGACTCGTGTGTTCGTAATCTGATTAGTTGTGCCCTACTACATGCAGTCTAGATTTAACTCTGTTGGTGTGAGCTATTTTGCAATGTCTGATGTGTTAAATAATGGTGGAAAGTATGGTCGAAGGTAGTCCACATTGAAAACTTTGTGTAGACCAAGGAATGGGGGAATGCTGAGCTTAAAATCATTGTCTTCCATAGCCTTGATAATGGTCTAAGTACCATATCGGATTGGTCTGAGCTCCTGATGGGCTCTGTTAAAGCGTTCCTTCTAGAAATGCAACCAAACATTCTCGCCCACCTGAAACTTGTGTGGCACCCAATGTTGATCATGTCATTTCTTGTACCTAGAATTTGACTTCTCCAAGATGTTGTGAACCTGCTGGCGGATGTGTTGGATGTGTTCAATAAATCTAGTCACTTTATCTGCCTTGGATGATACATGTTTGGATTTTTTCTGTATAGTCGCTCGAGGAATGGCAACATCAATCAAACACAAAGGTTGAAATGCTAGGCCCACTTGAAATGGATCACAACCAATCGAGCTATGGATAACTCTATTATAACTGTGTTTGACATATGGAAGACTCTCATCCCAGGTTCTAGGATGCTTGGAATTGTACATGTGGAGTATGTGCATTATCATCCTGTTGATGACCTGCGTCTGGCCATTAGCCTTTGGACGGAAGGTGGTGGGCTCCAATATTGCAGAAATGATCCTGCAACTCCTGGGACTCCCTCCTTTACTTTTATCAACCTGGTAGTTCATAACAAACTTGGAAGCGATGGTGCTGTATGCACAAGTACTAGCTCTTGCCGCAGGCTGTCACTTGATCAGCTGGCACAAGTCCGCTAGGAGCTTAATCCAACTTCTATGAGCTCTTAGAAGAAGATTTTAACTATGATGGATGAAATCTAACTCGAAAGAGACTAGTCTACCTGCAGAAAGAAGCTGAAAGCCGAAAGGAAATGCAAACCCTAGAAAACCCTAGTTTTACCGACTAATCCTACAGGTGCAAGAAAAGAGATGAAAGTTGCTGAAATGGATGCCATTGACTCTTGGAAAGCTAAAATGCATGCGACTGAGCTACTTCTAAAGTAAAATCTAAAAAAAAAACATCTTTTTGCATTTTTGAGTATTCTTGAAGAATTATTATGCATGTGCTTTAACTGTTTCCGACCATGCAGAGGTTGATTGGCGAAAGGGAATGGAGTGGATGCTTGCAGGAGGTTGGGAAGGTGAGAAGAGGGCCTAAGGGGTCCCTAACACCCTTCCAGCAAGTTTCACAGTGGTCAGATCTCGAAAAAATTACTTACGTGAACTTTTACAGGAAGTCTGCAGGGGTTCTACATGATGCTCTACAGGAAGTCCTACAGGAACAGCCGAAAGAGGATTTTAGAGGATTGAAGGAGAAAAGATGGTAGGGAAGTGGAAATGAAGGGTGGATAAGGTTTTTTAGTGGTGTGGGACCTGGTAAATGAAGCTCAAAATTGACGAAGATAGTTGGATTTGCTCAAGGATGGAGAAAGCAATGTTGCACAAAAATATAGAAATTAGGGAAAATCGAGAAAGTGTATCGAATGGAGAGTAGGAATCTTGGATTAGGGGTTAAAACAGGTTAGATGATGGAGGAAGGGTAACTAGGAATGTATTATAGGTGCTCTGCAAACTATTTTCCAAAACTGATTGAACAAAAACCAGAAAAGCCAAAGATCTATCTACTTTGACCTAATCTAACATAACAACTAGAAGCATGATGAACATAAGTTTATAGATAGGAAATCATGCAAGATAGCTATGGAAACTAAGCAAGAATAGATCTAAACATGCAAGTACAACTGGTGTCAACTTTTCCAACTAAAAATCTACAATATCAATTGCATAGGAAGGCAAGAATAGTGTTTCTGTGGCAGCAAGTATGCCTTGGTCTCATCTCATGCCTTTTTTAGTAGATCTTTTCTGTTACCAAACTGTCAAATCAACCTGAAGCATGAAAAACTATCTTAATCATCAAAAGCAACCTAAGTAACAAAGCAAGATCTTAACCTAAATAGCAAAAATTATTCTATGAATGCAAGGAAAACATATAAAAGTACACAAAAGGAGGTACTGGCACTTGGGTTGGGCCCAACCCCAAGAGCTACAACCTCCTAAGAAAGCTCAGAGCTAGTGCAAAGTGCAACTTATCTCCATTACTCAAAAAGTAATCATATCACAAAATTGTTTACAGCAAGAGCTCAAAAATGAGCTAAAAGGCAGTGATGCACTAAAGTGAGAAAAACAACTGTTCAATAGCTAAACTACCAAAGCTTGAAGCCTTCCTACTTATGAACCACGAGAACTCCCAACAACCCTCCTTAACTTTAGGAGCTTGGCTGCTCAAAACTGTAGTTAATCAGCCACTTCACAAAATCTGCTTGGCTACCCCTTGAAATCAACTTTGGTGGGCTATGGAACTCTAAGCTGATGGTGGAGAACTCGAGGAAGGGGTAATTTAGTGTAGGAGACACCCTTCATACAAATCTTCAGCCTGTTCCTTCATATTTGGCTATCAACTTGCTCATAAATGTTCGACCTTGGTTCAAAAGATGTCCAAAAATCTGCAATAAGCATGTATTAGACTTTTGTGGTCAAGTGACTATCTTCATTCATCAATTAACATAAATATATTCAAAAGCATGCATAAAACTATGAAGAATGGTGGATTAATCAAGAATAATAGGCAAAATGAGCCCATAAAGTTACCCATTTTTGGGGCTCATCAGAAGGCAGTCGATTTGGTGAGCTTGGTGTCAAATAGTTTCCAAAGGCTTGACTAGAATGTGATCAGGAACCTGTTATCCTGATATGATTTAATGATTTGAGATATCCCAAAATGTACCCATACACATTCAAAGCAGAGTTTGGCAGTGTTTGCTATTGTGATATTCTTCTTGCAGGTTGCCAGTAGCCATATTATAAAATCTATCAACAACCACAAATACACATTCATTATCATGTTTGGTAGAAGGGAGGCTAGACATTTAGTCCATGGAGATGGATTCCCATGGCTAGCCGGGAGTAGGCAAAGGAGTGTATAGACCTTGCTTCATGATGGATTGTTTGGTGATGGTGTAGGCAATGTAGGATCTGACATATTTCCCAACATCCAGTTGGAGTTTGGGCCAATAGAAGTACTTTTGTATTACATCCACATTTTTCTCCACCCCAAAGTGTCCTATGATCTGATTATAGTGTGCCTCACAAATAAATTTGGCACGCTCGCTCGAAGGAACACAAATGTGGCCCGTGTAGCATAATAATGTGTCCTAGAGGTGGAAATCAGGAACTTGCTTCCCATCTACTAGCATTTGGTATGTGGAGGGGAAATCTGGATCATTTTTGTATACTTATGGCCATCCAGAGGTCTCATGACCACAAGAGTTGACAACAGTAGTCAATGCTGCAACTAGGGTCTGGCTGAGGTAGTTTGCAAGATGATTGGTGTTTCCCTTTCTATATTTAATGTTCAAGTAGAATTGTTGGAGATATATAGACCACTTTTGATGGAGATCATTTTGCAACTTCCCTTGTGGTTGTATAAATTGAAGAGGTTAGTGATCAGTGTGGATGATCGTCTCCTTCACCAAAATGTAGTGCTTCCACAATCGGCAAGCCTGCTTGATGGAATACATTTCTTTATCATAGGTGGGGTACTTCTGAATTGTACCAAAAAGTGTCTAACTATGATAGGCCACTAGTTGCCTGTGTTGGGTGAGGACTACACTAATAGTATAGTCTCAGGCATCTGTCTCAATTTCAAATGGTTGTTGCAGGTCTGACAGTCTGAGTACCAGTGTAGAGTAAAGGCAGCACTTAAACTCAATGAACACCATGCGTTGGGACTCAGCCCAGGAAAACTTTACTTTCACCCTGCCCTTAGTAATCAGACTTAGAGGCCAAGTGATGTGGGAGAATCCTAACATGAACCTCCAATAAAAATTTGCAAGGCCCAAAAAGTTGTGAAGCTACATTAGAGTGGTCGGGGATGGGCCATCCTGAATGACTTGGATCTTTTTCAGGTCCACATGCATGCCACGCTCAGCTATTATGTACCCCAAGTATTGGACCTGATTCATGCCAAAGTTGCATTTATCGAAGTTGGCACACAATTTGTGTTGTCAAAGGGTTTGAAGGGCCTATTGAATGTGTTGCAAGTGTTCTTCCCAACTGTTCCCGAAGATTAGGATTTCGTCTAGATAAACCACCATGAACAAGTTGGTGAAGGGCCACAAGATGTCATCCATTAGCCTCATAAAAGTAGTGGGAGATGTTTTCAAACCAACGGGAATAACCAAACATTCAAAAATGCCTTCCTTGGATTTAAAGGTGGTCTTCCATACATCTGTGACCTCTATTAGAACCTGGTGATAACCAGAATTTAGGTCAATCTTACTGAAATACTTGAGCCCCTTGACTTGGTCCAGCGGATCATCAATCCATGGGATTAGATACTTGTTCCTAACAATGATTTTTTTTAATGCACGATAATCAATGTAGAGCCTCTAGGTACTGTCCTTCTTCTGTACTAGTACAATCAATCTCCCACAAGGCGAGGAACTTGATCAGATATGCCCTTTTTGCAGCAACTCCTAGATTTTCCCCTTGATCTCTTCATTTTACATAATGGAGTGGCAATATATCGGCTCGTTGGGTAGAGGTTCTCTGGGAGTCAGATCTATTGAATTCTTGATTTGACAATGCAAGGGTAGCCATGTGAGTGAGGAGAAGATGTCCCTGTATTTTTCCACGACTGCATTGACCTACTTCTGATGCTTGGAGGAACCCTTCCCATGGGCCATGGATTTGGCTATGACCTTCCCCTTACTTTGAGAGTTAATTAGAAGGAAAAAAAGTTTCCCAGTCTCAGAGATGACCTTACTGCATTTCTTAGTAGAGATCAAAGAGATGGAGATAGGTGGGGCTACCTTCGGTATCTTGTATAACTTAGTATCCGAAGAAATAATAATAGAGTGGGTCTAGACTCATATACATCATGTTTCTTTGATAACTATGGTTGTCCTAATAATATATCACAAACTTCAAGAGAAGAAACATCACAAACTAATTCATCCATGAAGGGCTTGATGTTGTAGTGAAGGGGGCACTACTGGCTGACATGGAAGTATTGTCCTTTGTGAAGCCACCCGATGGTGTATGGTTGCTGGTGTGTTGTAATCAATAGGCCTAACTACTTCACAACTCTACTGAAATGAGGTTCTTTTGACTCCCACTGTCGATAATGAACTCCAGTGGAGAACCTTTCACCGACATCTGTGAGTGAAATAGGCACTCCCCCTCTTCTGGATCTTAAGGCTCAATATTATGTATCTTGGTGGTGCCCATAGTGGCACTGGACTCCATGTCAATGGTCTGATTCCCTTTTTCATTCCCCTTGTTGGGTTGTGACTCAGAGTCAAAATAGGCATCGAACTTAGAAGCCTTTAGGTCAACTACCAGTGAATGCTTGCCCTGACAGTCACTTGTGTTGTGAGTGGAGCTCTTATGGAACTCACACCACTTTCCCATGTCCTTCTTTGTCTTTGTGGTGTTGTTCTTTTATTGTGACTTTTAGAGTTATCCTTGGTCGTCATGCCTTGGCTTTATTGTTTTCTCTATGGTTTGCGGGTGCCTTTCCCTTGCTTCAAATTCGCAACTCCAAAGTCTCGCCTTTTTTGTTTAAAATTTTTCTCAATCTTGATAGCACATTGGTATGTCATGATAAGTAAGGAGATGTCCAGGAACTCCATCTCATCATGGATGTACCTATGTAGGTAGCTGTGGTACTTGAGTACCAAATGTTTCTTAGAATCCTTGATACCTAACTTCATGCGAAGGGTATGAAAAACATTGGAAAGCCTTGCCACATATTGGTCCCTTCTCTGTCGCAGTGTGGTCCAGTTTATGTATGTATCTTGATAGCTCTCGATAGGGTGGTACTGCACCTTAATGGCATCCCAAAACAGAACATAAGTGGGTTCAGCCGAAAATAATGAGGGTGTACTTTCATCCATCTATTCGTATTAGGTTTCCCACCAATCCTTAACATGGAGGGAAACTTCAAGAAGAGAAAAAGTAATCTTGTCCAAGCTAGAAAAATCATGAACAAAAGAATATCTTTCTAGAAAATTTAACCATTTATCTATGGTGTCTATATCTATCTAACCCTCAAATACCAGAATTTCAAAGTTAACTTGTACCTTAAAGGGTGTGGTGCTTCCAGAGTAGCTGCTAGAAGTAGATGCATCACCCCTGGGTAGTCGCTGAAGGATCTAGGCAAAGTTTTCCATCATTGAGTTCCTTTATCACTCGAGGGATTCTTTAAGCAATATTTTGGTAGGTTCTCCTACCCCCTCATCTTTATTTTCTTTTTCCATGGGAGGGCGTCGAGATTTGTGAGGTTGGTCTTGCAAAGGTTCCACCAGTTCAAGCCCTAACACCTTATATCCCCGCCTCATTGGGGACATGCAAAGAAAAACAAAGAAACATCAAACCATTCTGATACCAGTTATTTGATTTTAAACAAGAACACAAAAAATAACAAATATAACCATAAATATAAAGATGCAGAAAAATAACACTTCATTTCATTAATATCAAATATTGACATTGCTTATAGAAATAATGGAAATAAGACTAGCTCGGACGATGATAGCTTATCTCTAAGAAGAGATGTGGCAGCTACATGCTTCTAAGTTGTGTTACAATTAGGCTCAATGTCCTATTTATTATTAAAAAGCATTATAAAATCCTAAAAAACATAAACCCTAACCCCAAGGGATGTAACGAAAAGAGTTTGTGGGCCTCATTGGGGTTAGTTGGGTAGCCAAGTTCACTGGGTCATAAGTTGGTCATATTATCTCCATTTGGCGTGTACGATACCTTGTTGGAAGGTATCTCTGAGTAATATAGTTTTTTCCATAGACCCCTGCCTATGGCTATGGGCATGCATCGGACCTAAAAAAAACACCGTTTAGGGGGTCAAAACTGCTCCATACTTTCAGGACCCGAAAAAATGCTAAAAATAATAAATGCTGAAATAAACAAGGAAACAAATGAAACTGTCTCGTGATCTAGATAGAATAGGTGGGTGGCCACCAATATCCACCTGGATCAATGGAGTAGTGGGTGCTAACATAATTAAGTGAATCTACCCCTTATAAATCTAGCTCTAGAATCTCTCTACCCATTAAGGCATCTTCCTTACCATGGTATTAACAATGATGTTGTTATTTTTCCTATATGACTTCTAAAATAATACCCTTTATTGGTTCCCCAGTAATGACACAAAAATGTAAGGTGATTTATTTTCATTTAAAATTACTATCTTTAGTCATTAAGAAGTGATTTCAACCTTATGAAGCATAAGCATAACATATCTAGGAATTAGTAACTAATATCTAAACTAAGTAAACAAATACAATACAAAGAACAACTAGGTCAATGATTTATGAATTACTTTGAGGTCTCCAGCTACATATTCAAATTTAGTGTAAATATCCTAGTACTGTAATTTTTGTGAAGCAATGTGTTTCAAATCATGAGAGATTCCATTGACCTCTAGAGTTCAACTAGAATCAATAAAAATGGTTAAATTGCAATGGTAAACAAAACAAACTTTATAAGTAAATGAATAGAAATATAAATAGACATAGGAAAATGCAATTGTTACTGTAGAAAGAAAGTAAACATAAATATTTTGTAAAATCAAAAAATAAATGAATATGCCTGAGCAGTGGGCCCTTTCTTCGAGATATTTTCTTCCTAGAACTTCAATAAAATAGTACATAGATAAATCATGATAGAAATGGAACAATGGAATCCAAATTAAGCTTCTTTAATATTCAAATGTATAGGTTACAAGATGTTTATAAATCTTTGAGTTCTATCCAATAATCCCTACTAATATTCTTCTAGCATTTGTACCTGATTTATAATAAAATGATACTTAGTTGTCTTTATAAAAATCAGGATTTTATGATTGCATTTGTAAAACAAAAGTCATCAATTAAAATAAAGGATGTGAGACTAGTGGATAGAGTATCTCGAATCACTAATGTAGATTACATATCTAATGTACGAAAAATAATTTGAAGTGGAGTCCAAAGGTGATCTCTCTTTCAACATATATGCACTAAGTTGGTTTAAATGGCATAATTCTACCTGTATACTTAGAGTAATGCCAACTACTTTCATTATATATAATATGTGTCATGTTTACCTATTCCCTTCATATCACGAACACATGAACTTATTCATCATTCCAGTTCACTTTCCTAAGTGGTGCTATATTCATTGGCTGGGCACAATTATTTAAATCATCAGCCCCAATCTCTGTTATGATACAAAATCATGAACTATATAGAAAAATAGTTTTATATTACCACATATTAGAGAAAGTTTGTAACATAAATAGTTAATTTCAAAGATGGAATATGCATAAAAGTTAGAATTTCATGTTAGAATTCTCTTCAACATGTAATTCTATGTGATTGACTTATTAGGCAAGGTAAAGGATAATTTGGTGGAAAAATTATGGTGAAAATATGAAATAACTCGAAAATATTTGCTAAACATTGATAATAAAAGTAATGAATTTTAGAGGTCAATAGGGAGATCTAACTACATAGTAATGGCATGGTTGAATTTGCAAATACTCAAGAAGATACATTTTTTGCAAATTGTTCTCAATGATAAAGAGCTTGTTGATATTGACTATGAATTATTTGTAGTTTAGAAAGATGAAATTCTCATACCATCTCGTCCATTCATTTCATTAGAAGCATGGGTGGAAGAAAATTCTTTCAAAAATAGAATAAAAGAAGCATAAATCCAAAAACAATAGTTGAGCCATTTAGATCTACAAATGCTTAATAAAAAAAGGGCGACATTTCAAGTCTCTGAAGATCCTTTGGAAAATTTCCTTGAGTCATCAACTGAAATATGTTTTTCATCATTCTTTGACTATAAGTATGGAACAATGTAAAATTTGAAACAAGAACTATAAACTTGAAATGAGAACTCTAGCAAAAAATCCCCAAAAACACATGAAAAAGACTACTAAAAATGAAAAGTGTGTATACTCGAATGATGCTTTTTTCTAGGGTTAATTTTCAACATATTTAAAAAATGGTAGTAAAACCAATTTTTTTTGTGCAAAAAACAATTGTTTTTGAGGAAAAACACACTAATGTTTTTGTTAGAATAACAATTTTCTTTTCCAACTATAATTTCAACGTTTTGAAGTAATGACAATAAAACTAAATTAATGGGATCTGAAACACATTAAAATTCCATTAGTTTTCATCCATGTTATTAAATATATAATAACATGACACTAAAGATAGCTAAAATTCTAATTGCTTTCAACCATAACATTAAAGATACAAAACAAATTGGAAATTTTTCAACCATAGAATTAAAAAACTATAATTTTTCAACACATTTAAACCATCACATTATGAACGAATTACATGAATAAATTAATCAAAATGTCAATATGTGTAGATTGAATGAAACACAAATTATATCTCTAAGTTATTGTTGCATTGTAGATATTCTAAACAATAAAAATCATCATAATTAAAACATATAATCCAACAAACATAAAAATGACTCATAACTTCATTTAACACCATATGGAAATCAAAAATTTTATTTAAAGATATGATGCAAACATCAGTTATATAAACTATGTTAGGCCCCTATACTACTAGTGTAACCCCTTATTGTTATTAGTACAACCCACTTATTATATTGATGTACCCACGTAGTGCCCATATTGTTACTATTGTGCCCCATAGAAGCCCACTATTGTTATTATTGTGCCCTTACATTATTATTGTTATGTCGGCTCTAATTATGTTATGACCCCTTAGACTCCTATATATAGAAAGGGGGTATTTTCATTTGTATCATCCAAGAATTGTTCATTTATGTAATGTAAAGGAGGTTGCCCCCTCGAAGAGGCTGAATTCTAAGGCGTTGATCTATCTTTCTTATCTTTTCTTGAGCTAGTTTCATAACATTTGGTATCAGAGCTTTGGATTCTAGGGTTTCGCTGCTCCAAACAGGTCATCGTGGAATTTTCGCTCTAGCATTTTTTCTGCGATGTTTCAGAAGTTAAAAAAAAACCATTTGAGATGAGATTTCACTAAAGCTCGGTTCCAAAATTCAGAGCATTGCACGCTATATTTGCGGAGATATGATCTGAGGAAGTGGGTCTTTTTGCAGACTCCTGAATTACATTCCAAACAGGTGACCTGGGGAAAATCGTCATAACTTTCTCTCTGAGCATCGGATTGAAATTTCTTAAGAAGGTACAGAAAGAGGACGGATTGTAGTTTCATGTAGATATTTTCAGAGCCAAAGGTCGAAATAGTGACACGTGGTTCTTCATACAATTTCGCTCTTTTGAAAAGGTCTATAATCAGGTCATCTTGGGAGATTGTGCATAACTCTTTCTTGGAGAATCCAATTTGGATTAGACTAGTGGCATTGGAAAGAGGACACAGAGGGCTACTACAGATCGCAATTTCATAACTTAAAAATCCAAAATTACAGAGTTACAGTCATTTCAAGATCGAGCTCCTAAAATCAAGAAAAAGCAAGATGAGGAAGTTTGATGGCAAGGATCCGGTAAATTTGATACTTCAGATGGAGCAATATTTTGATCTACATGGTGTACCACTATTACAAAAGGTATGTATTGCATCTTCATATTTAGAACCAAATCAATTTTTATGGTATGAAGGGCTTTGCTCTCGTAAACAACTTGTTACGTAGTCAATTTTCACGGAGGAAATGATAGCACATTATGAGGATACAAAGAGAAACACCTTCTTTAGAGCAACAACACAATAATTGGAAAGAGTAAAAGGGCTTTGTGACATAGTGGAAAGCAAAATTATGGAAACCAGGAAGCATACCCCTCACAACTATAAATATGGAAGTGTTGTTTCTCCTAGCCTTCCACAACCTACAAGGGTTACACCACAACGATTGGAAGAAAAAAGAGAAAAAGGGCTTTGTTACAATTGTGATAGCAAATGCACTAAAGGTCATAAGTGTGCTAAGAAGAAATTATTTTACATAGAATATGAAGAGGAGGAAGAAAAGGATCAAGAAACATCAAAAGAAGAAGATATACGCTAGGACCCCATCCCAGAGAAAGAAGAAATGAATCAAACCATATCTTGTAAAGAATTGGCAAGAATTATCACTCCTCAAACTCTCAAGATAGAAGGACATATCAAGAAGAAAAAGGTGCAAGAAGTGAAAGATCACATCGAGAAAGAAGAAATGAATCCAACCATATCTTGTAATTCATTGGTCGAAATTACCACTCCTCAAACTATCAAGATAGAAGGACATATCAAGAAGAAAACTGTTCAAGAAGTGAAAGATCACATTGAGCATCAAGAAATGAATCCAACCATATCCTGTAAAGGATTGGAAGAAATTACCACTCCTCAAACTCTAGAGATAGAAGGACATATCAAGAAGAAAAAGGTTAAACCAGTGAAAGATCAGATCGAGAATCAACAACAAGTTCTCCAACTTTTAAAGGATAACACCACTTTGGTGCAAAATCAAACGAAACAACAGGTAGATCAACATCGTAGTGAAAAATGTTTTGTTGTAGGTGATTGGGTATTTTTAATACTACATCTCAAGCAAGCTATTTATGAGAAGGAAATGTTGGCAATACTACATGCACTTAAAAATGGCGACCTTACCGAATGGGAAGACTCTTCAAGGATGAGGATGTGGAAGCATTGTTTTGTGCTATTTCTATTATCCAACCAGATTGGATAAACAAAGCAAGGGATGAATGGAAGAAGGACGAAAAAGTATGGCCACTTATTCAAAAGTTGCAAAATATCCCAATTCAAACAATATTGCCGAAAATTGAAGAGGAAGGAAAAATCATATTGGAACCTAGAGCAGTCACAGAAACAAAAACCCGACAGCTATGAAATCGATCAATTTCAGAGTATCTCATCAAGTGGAATAACTTACCCGCTGAATATTCCACATAGCAGGACAAGAATTTTATATAGAAGCATCAAGAACTACTCAAGTGTTGAGGACAACACTTTTTGAAGGAGAGGGGCATGTTAGGCCCCTATACTACTAGTGTAACCCCTTATTGCTATTAGTACAACCCACTCACTATATTGATGTACCCATGTAGTGCCCATATTGTTACTATTGTGCCCCATAGAAGCCCACTATTTTTATTATTGTGCCCTTACATTATTATTGTTATGTCGGCTCTGATTATGTTATGACCCCTTAGACTCCTATATATAGAAAGGAGGTATTTTCATTTGTATCATCCAAGGTAGCTAAAATTCTAATTGCTTTCAACCATAACATTAAAGATACAAAACAAATTGGAAATTTTTCAACCATAGAATTAAAAAACTATAATTTTTCAACACATTTAAACCATGACATTATGAACAAATTACATGAATAAATTAATCAAAATGTCAATACGTGTAGATTGAATGAAACATAAATTATATCTCTAAGTTATTATTGCATTGTAGATATTCTAAACAATAAAAATCATCATAATTAAAACATATATTCCAACAAACATAAAATTGACTCATAACTTCATTTAACACCATATGGAAATCAAAATTTTTATTTCAAGATACGATGCAAACATCAGTTATATAAACTATCTTAGGCAATTATTGAAAATCACTCATATTTTCTTGCACACCATCAGAATTCACATCTTCAGATGAATGACTATATGTAGACGAATATGTTCCATATTCTTATCTTTCATCAACTAGTGCCCCATTTGAGTCCACATGCATGCCCACCATTTCAGGTTTCAAAATTCTTCTAGATCTATGATTGGTTTCAACAAACTCCCATCTCAACATTGTTCCTTCTAGTAACAACCTCCTTAGAATATTTATCATCTTGAAGCAAAGAGTTCATCTCTTTGTTAAATTGAAGTCATAAACAAGTATGTCTCCAATTTTAAGAGTTCTTTGAGGGAATGATTTATATTTGTACCCTTTCTTTTTCTCTTTCCGCTATTTTTTTTATTACCTGCCATCTCTCGCCTATACACACCATTGAATGGGTGTGTATTTGTGGCATACCAATGTACTTCAACACCTGCAACATCTTCATTCTTTGTAATGACCTTTATAACCTTAGCAACTAAGAATGGATAGCCATTGGGACCTCCATCTGCTAGCACGGTGATCATGCAACCCTCCTTAATATCTTGTACTAAACCCCTATAAAGGTATTCCATGGCTTCACATTGTCCGTGAGATCTTCTAGAACCAATATAAATTTCTCTTTCCTCTACCTTTGAAGAATTAATAATACCTTGAGATTGTTGTTGTTCAACAATGTTTCTTTCCTCATGTTCATTTGACACATTTTTTGCGGCCAAATAAATGGAGTTTTCAAAGTAATATCTCCATTCGTTGTTACTGAAATGATATCACTTTGATTATTGAAAAAATACTCCCACCAAACTGAACAATCAATATCAAAGTACTCATATGTATATCTAATATGCTTTTTAATTTCTTCCAGGCAATTACAATAATTTATATCTCTATTCGTCCTGTGTGCATTATGAACTTTAGCAACTGATTACAATAACAATATATTTGAGGAAAATATTGGATGATCTAGAATTAACCTCGAAAATGTCAAACTTGATTACGATGCCCATTCTGTAGTAGTTGAATACTTCTTGCCCCATATTAGTGTTTTTCCATCAATATTTTTGATACAAAATTGATGTTGGAAGCTAATGTCATTAAGTTGTTGAATGCATTTCTCCTCACCATATGATCCCAAAGTAAACCTTCGCATGCCAACAGTTTCTTCCAACACATCAAAATTGGCTCTGAAATGTATGATATCTTAATACATTCAATTCATCATGGAAAGATCCCAACTTCCTTCCTCCTCAATGTCATTGAAAAATGATTGAACATTTGATAAATATGGTCATGAGTGTTCCCAACAAGAAGGAAACTAACCTTTACCTTCTAAAAAATTCTCAATTCAATAAGCATGTTTATATATTGAAAAAAAATCCGATTTTAGTTTTCACGACAAGTGTTGTCCAATTGTAGATACAAAACTTCAGGAAGATTACCAGACGAATGATAAAGCACATCACAAATTATGGTTATTGTCATATTTGCACCATTATGAATATTTGGAGCTATGAAGTATACACTTGGCAACATTTTCCCATTGAAGAACATACAAACAACCAAGTGATACTGAATAAAATTTTGCTACTGTAAATTGTTTGGGTGTGCAAACAAAATGTGGTAGAAGTGTTTTCTTCTGGTCCATACCATTAATTATCAAAATCCCAAATATTTATTTGGATTATCATAACACTTCTTTTGATGCCTGTACAACATCTTCCTTTCACTTGTTTGTTGTTCGTGATGCTCTTGAAGCGCTTTGAAAATGGAATCTACACAACATAAAATAAGGTCATAGTTGATGACTATACAATTTTAACAATTAATGTTATAAATTCTTACCTTTTTCTTCCCCTTAAAATTTATCCCTTTTTTATTTTGGAGAAGCACATGTACTGCAAATCCCCATCCTTGTCTTCTTAGGGATATGGGCATTGTTGAAAATTTTCTTCCATATCTT
Organism: Pinus tabuliformis; assembly: GCA_031772625.1. Classification (NCBI taxonomy): domain Eukaryota; kingdom Viridiplantae; phylum Streptophyta; class Pinopsida; order Pinales; family Pinaceae; genus Pinus; species Pinus tabuliformis. The sequence goes on from CM062807.1 coordinate 1,097,288,673, forward strand.
CACAAAATATTGATATGAAATAAAACGACCATTTCCTTCAGCATCTTTTGCATATTCTTTGTATAAGTTGTAGATTTATTGTCTTGGGAAATTATGTGGAAAATGTATTTTCTATCTATTTGGAATAAACTCTCTGTGCTTTGAAAATAAGTCTTACATCCTTGACATTGCAGTATTTTATAATTGCCCAAACTTTCGTTTATGATGTACTTTTGAATAAAATGTGGTATCCTTTTCCAAATTTTCTTGGCTTCTTGAGAGACGAAAATTACCCATTCAATGAAACATTTTGAAAGGATTTCTAAAGATAAGTAAAGACCCAATATGATAATCATAATATGACAATGTAGATTGCATGCACCCTACTAAATATGAATTTTGAATGCTTCTATTCATCGAAAAATATCTCTTCCTTTTCTCCAATGAAAACTTGAAATCCATATGTTTCAAACAATCTTTTTGACAACATTCACTTGAAATGAGATCATTGATAGAACTTCTTCTCATAAGCTATTCTACTCTACCACTTTTATGACTAGAACATATTGGATTTAAATGAAAAGGTCTTCTCCTATGCCTTGATAAAATATTTGTTGGCAACATCTCCATCATTTGATCATCATCTGTGTAAGAATTTTCATCATCATTATGAGGAATATTATCCTCACTATGATCATTTGTGCTTCTGAAATACTGACTTCGAAGATATTCTTCATCTTGCCCTTCTTCAATGCTACCCTAATAGTCCTTAGAATTAGGACTAAATGGAAAATTTGAATCAATTTCTATTGGATATTCTTCATCATGTGCATTGTCAGTGCTACTCTCATAGTCCATAGGATTAGCGTTATGTGGAAAATGTGACTCTTTACTTACTATAAATTGTTCATCCTGCCCTTCATCACTGTTTCTCTCATAGCCATTAGGATTAGGAGTAAGTTCTTCACCCTACCCTTGGTCACTACTGCTCTCATAGTGCTTACGATTAGGACTAGGCAGAAAATTTGACTCTCGATTTATTGGAAATTCTTCATCTTGGCCTTCATCACTGCTACTCTCGTAGTCCATAGGATTAGGACTAGGTAGACACTGTGACTCTCTATTCATTTGAAATTCTTCATCATGCTCTTCATCACTGCTGCTCTCATAGTCCATAGGATTAGGACTAAGTGGAAACCACGACTCTCTATTCATTTGAAATATTTCATCATGCTCTTAATCATTTCTTCTCTCATAGTCCATAGGATTAGGACTAAGTGGACACCATGAGTCTCTATTCACTTGAAACTATTCATCATTGTTGCTCTGATAGTCCATAGGATTAGGACTAAGTGGACATCATGACTATCTATTCATTTGAAATTATTCATCATGCTCTTCATCAGTTATGCTCTCATAGTCCATAGGATTAGTAATAAGTGGAAATCGAGACTCTTTACTTATTTGAAAATCTTCATCATTCTCTTCATCACCAGTATTCTCATGGTCCATATGATTAGGACCAAGTGGAAACCGTGACTCTTTATTTATTTGAAATTCTTCATCCTGCCCTTCATTAGTGTTGATCTCATAGTCCTTAGGATTAGGACTAAGTAGAAGATTTGACTTTATATTCATAGTGGAGGAATTTATGTTATATTCATCAATATGAATAGAGTTGTTACATGACAAAGATATTGATGCTTCACAAAGAGAAACTTCACTTTTAGAAAAATCCATCCCTTTCAAATAGAAGAGGTTGAATGATTTAAATGTACTCTCTCCTAATGATACAATAGTAAAAAAATGACTAATTAGTTACTAAAAAAACAACTAAAATTTTATATAAACGACCATTTTTCAGCCGATGACCAATAGTAACTAATTTACAATATCTTATAACATGACCAACTTTAGTCATTTTTAGCTTAGTCATTAATTGGTTTCCTCAATTTTACCACCTAGTAGTATATTTAGTCATAATTTTGCTCATTAATTTTTTGTTGGTTTAGTCATTAATTGTCACAATTAATGACCAAATATACAACAAAATATATCACTATATGAATCCTCAAGAAAACCAATTAATGACCAAAGAAATATGACCAAAATGTTGGTCTTGTTATAATATAATGTAAATTAGCTACTAATAGTCATATATATGAAAATTTTAGTCATCATTTGAAACCAATTAATCACCAAAGAAATATGACTAAATTTTAGTCGTGTTATAAGATATTGTAAATTAGCTACTAATAGTCATATATATGCAAAATTTTATCATCATTTTAATAAAAAAATAATCATTTGCGGTAGTCGTTTATCTTTTTTTGGTATTTTCATATTCATTATATAAGCAATTGATTTAGTTGTTTCTATTTATTTAATTTAATTTCATTCATAAACATTATAAACCATAATTTAGTCATATATTCATTTTATTTGTGTTCATCATAAATTAATATAAACTACTAATTTAGTAGTTTTAGATTGATTTTATGTGTTCATTATTTATCAACATAAGTTAATTAGTATGATTTTGCAACTAAAATTTTAAGAAATTCCATGCAATGTGCATGTTTATCTAATATTATAACGCAAAGTTACATATGCTAATTATAAGACTAAGCAATATGAAGTGCACATAAAAATAATTTCAACTATATAAATTTAATCATATAAATATCAAGTATTACAATACTGTTTCTAACTTAATATCAATTAGACTACAATTTACACATGAAATATTGTTTCATAATTTCAAAACAATATCAATGTGTTGCCAAAGCATTGCAAGTGAATTCACCAACTCTAAAGGCTTGACCATCAACCTCTATGATTGTGTCTTATGCAAGATATTCGCTCTAAGGGTATCACTAGATAGATTCTCTTCTCTCTCTCATTTTTCATTTCTCACTCTAGTGTTATTGTTCTCCTCTTTCTTCAATTGTTGCATCTTACCATCAATATCAAGTTCCTCTCCTAAAAATTAAAAAAGATACAATGCAGTGTATAATACATGAAAGACGATGGATATTCGAATATAAAATAAAGTAGACTATAAAATATTTGTACGACATATACCTCAACAATTGATAGTGGCCATTATGGGGCTAGATGACCTGTATAAACAAAGAAAATAAAATATCACAATAGAAAATAACACCTCTAGAACTTAGTATTCAACCTCCAAAAAAACCTTAGGCATAATCACACAAACTAAGTTACATGTTAAAAATATCAGGCAATAGACAACTTGTGAAAACAAATAGAAAAAAAGAAAGATCAGTGTAAAAAATATCCTTATTTCTTGTTCTAAAAGATTCATGTTCCTTAAATTTGGATATTCTTTTACCCACAGTAAAAGTTTCTCGCTATTATGACCTATGTTCTTAGGATCATGAGATTGAAAAAATGATCCAACTTTCGAAGATGAGTACCTCACTTGGTTGAATGAGGGTGCTAGCTGTGAGTAGTGTCAAAACCTTAGGGAAGAAGAACACTAAGGCCTAAGAAAATATATCACCACTTGTGCACTGAAAGAAAAAAATTCAATCCCACAACGGCCTCTTGTAGTAGATTTCATTGGATGTATATCACACTCTAAGAGATGATTGTCTAATACAATGAGAAGTGTAGATATATTGTCACAATGTCTCTCATAGTCATACCCTATAGTTGTGTCCTATAATATTAATCATATTGTATTATTTAATTATAAATTATGACTATCAAATAATTATTACTTTGAATAATTAGTCTGAAATTGAGTTTTTAGTATTTTTGTATACATGAAAATATTTGGAAACAAAGGTACCTTTTATGACTAGTTAATTTATAGTCACTCTAATACACAAGAAATTATGGTGCCTCGGTGTTTCTCTAGTGGTTATCCGCTCATTGTACCAATTTCTCCCATGCCCCCTTGTTAAAATTGGAAACTAGGGCCAAACTTCATGTGGGTCATCTTATTCATGGCTGATAATATTTTTATTAGATTCCTCTCATTGAGATGTGTAGGATTGATATAAATATCATCCGATTCTGATAAGTATTCATGGAGATATGAATTTATTTTGATTATGGAATTATTATCAAACCGACCTACAACTCATGTAGGCTCAAAAGCCCAACAGCCGCATCTATTCAAACACCAACGTTGTGTATAAATACAGGAGGACTTTTTCTCATTTGGACTCACTCATCTCATCACATCTCTCTCTCTACTGCACAGAAAAGAGTCTCTTCTCTACTACGCAGAAAAAAGGTCTCTCCCTCACACATGTGAAGCCAGAAGCTGCTAAAACTGAAGCTAGAATTGTAGAAGTAAAGATTGACCTGCGTTGACTAGAAGATCTCCTCATCTGAACTGCATTGTAGGTTCATCTGAACCTCCTCTGAAGGCCACAACTTTTGGTGGTGGAATCAAGTCAATCCGATAGATGGTTTGCAAGATATCCACTGCCCTAGTTTGAAGTCGGAAGCTACCGAAACTGAATTTGCAACTACAAAAGTAAAGTTTCACCTGTGTGGACTAGAATATCTCCTCATCTCAACTACAATATAGGTTCATCTGAACCTCCTCTTAAAGCCAGAACTTTTGGTGGTGGAATCAAGTCAATCCGACAGACGGTTTGCAAGATATCGATTGCCCTAGTTTGAAGCCAGAAGCTGCTGAAACTAAAGCTACAACTGCAAAAGAAAATTTGATCAAAGGGTTTCCCCACACATTATGGGGTTTGTCCCTTGCTAGCCACCACATCTTGTGTCTCTTGTCTTGGATTGTTTTTTGTCAATCATTTAATGTTCTATCTGCACATTACTTTATGTAAATGTGATTGCTAATCTATGGAATATAATAAGAAAAAGAAGTAAATTGTTATAAGCATAGAACATACCATAACTTAACATGGTATCAGAGCTGAGGTGAAGACAAATCCCGAGCAAGAGCAAGATCAATCACCGAAGAGAAGACTGGAAAGGCTATCCTAAAAGAATGATGGGATCCTCAACACTCTTTCCTGCCGAAGACAAGCTCCATGAGAAAGCTGACTATCACAGATGGAAGATGTCTATCAATCTAACCCTTGAGGATAAAGGAGTGTTGGATCATGTGAGAGGCAATATTTTTGAGCCTCCATCAAATGCACCTCCTGCTGTTAGGAACAAATGGAAGAATGAAGAAATTAAAGTGAAGAAGATCATTTGAGACTCTATCGACAAGTGCTTGGTGGCCTACATCTCTGAACCAGACTCCTCCAAGGAAATCTACGATAGAATGGTGAGTTTATTTAAAGTTAATGATGCAAATCAAGTTTTGTTTCTTAGAAATAAGCTGAGGGAAATCAAGAAGGGTAAAGATGAGAGTATGCAAGCATACTTCTTAAGCATCATCGAGATCAAGAACGATCTCCTATCTATTGGGGAGACTATTACTGACAAGGAAATGGCACTCATGACTGCTGGAGGATTACCATCCGAATGGTATGTGTTCAGGACTACTCTTTTGAACTATAATGTAATTCCTAGTTTGGAGGAATTAATGGCTAGATGCATTCAGGAAGAAACAAGGGTAGAAGAGCAAGAAATTCCCTTGCCTAAAGGTCCTCCTGCTGCTTTTTCTTCTCATGCTAAGAAAAGAAATAATTCTAGGTTTAAATCGAAAAGAAAGGTTGGACCTAAAGGCGGAAGAAAAGGACGATGTTACATTCGCAATAAAGGAGGTCACTATGCAAGGGAATGCCTTGATAGAGAGGACTCTCACCATGACGATGATCAATATCCCTCTCATGGTAATCGAAGGGATGGAAAATTCAATAGCAAAGGTAAAAGGAATGCTGGAAATCAAGGAAGAGGACAACCATTCAAGAAGGCTCGAAATTCTAGGATGTATTAAATGCACTTGACCTCTGAAAGAACCTCATGTCCATCTCGACAATGGAAGACAAGGACTACAAGGTAACCTTCAGTGATGGCAAGGTACGTATATGGAGACATAATGTTAAGGATTCGTTTACTCTTGGGTTTCGTGTTGATTCATTATATCAGGTCAATGGAAGTCCGCTTGGTGTCATATCTTATGACACATCTTTTCAGTCTGAACTTTGGCATCAAAGTTTTGCCCACCTTCACTACAAAGCTCTACCCAATGTAAGACAAATAGTAACAGGGATGCCCGAATTCCAAGTAGAGAAAGAAGGTGTATTTCTGGGATGTGCCGAAGGAAAGCTCAAGAGGGGACCATTCCCCTCAAGTCAAAGCAAGACCTACAATATATTACAATTGGTTCACTCAAGCATATCTAAGGCTAGCATTAAGAGGGAGACTACTACACCACATACTCCTGAGCAGAATGGTTTGGTGGAAAGGAACAACCATACGATTGTGGAAGCTGTCCCTATGGGCAGAGGGTGTAACAATGCCTGATGTGAAGGTACCCATGGATCCTATTTTATCCACCTAAGCCTCCCTTTTCTATGAAGATGCCTCCATGGATTAGGGGGATACTTGATGATGCTGAAGGACATGCTGCACCCTGAGGAACCTTTCGTGAAAGTAAGAAACCTAACAGGTATCAGGGATAACTGACCATCATTGAGCATTCATCATTCTCAGATCCCATCAAGCATCATGTATGGAAGGATGCTATGATGATTATGGAGAATGATGTCTGGAAAGTAGTTCCCAGACCCTTGGACAAGACAATTGTTACTTCAAAATGGCTTTACAAGATAAAGTTGTAGCAGATGGAAGTATGGAATAGTATAAGGCTTGTTCTATTGCTCATGATTTCTCCCAGAAGGAAGGTATAGAATATGATGTGATATTTGCACCTATTTCCAGATATATGACCATCCTCTTGATCATAGCCCTTGTGGATTCACAAGGATGGAACCTACATCAAATGGATGTCAAGACCACATTCTTGCATGGTTTGATCAAAGAAGAGGTCTATGTGGAGAAACCCGAAGGATTTGAGATTTATGATTGAAAATATCATGTATGTAGGTTGAAGAAGGCTCTCTATGGGCTGAAGCAAGCACCCCGAACATGGTATGAGAGGATCGATAACTACTTCATGAAGCTGGGATTCACTAGGAGTGAAGTCGATCCTAACCTTTACATTAAGGTTGAAGATAACAAGCCTCTCATACTGGTGTTGTATGTAGATAACCTCTTTTTAATAGGTGCATACCCTCTCATTCAAAAATGTAAGAGGGAGTTGGCTTCTGAATTTGAAATGAAGTATCAAAGACTTGAAGTGTGGCAAAAGCCAAAGGAAATTTTCCTATCTCAAGGAAAATATGTGGTGAAGATTCTGGAAAGATTTGGTATGGTGGACTGCAAACCTATGACTACCTCGAGGATCTTAACTTTCAGAAGTTATATGGTACTAATGTCGGACCAGATTTGGGAAATGCCTTTGAGTCTCAAAAACTCATTTCCGTTCATGTTCTTGGTGAACCTCCGTCTGAACATATGTTTTGTAGTTAGCATTGTGAGCTCATATTTGGTTGAGCCTCACTAGATTGGTGTCAAGAATATTTTGAGATGTCTTCAGGACACAATCTCTCATGGATTGAGATACATTGCCATAAATATGAAACTGCATGATTATTCGGATGCTGATTAGGTAGGTAGTGTGGAGGATCACTGGAGCACTTTTTAGTGTTGTTTCTCTTTAGATTCTGCTTCGATATAATGAATGAGTAGGAAGCAGAAGTCATTTGCCATAACCACCACTGAGATCGGATACATATCTATGAGTATGATCTCGTTTGAAGCTGCCTGGCTGGGGAAGCTCTTAAGTGAGCTGTTGGAACACATACCACTATGATTCTCTATAAAACCCAAAGGTGGGATTCGATTATTGAGGAATCCCATATTCATCGATTTCTCCAATAGATAGACATCATCTGGGATATGGTAAGTCGATGAGCACGAAGGCTCCATCGCATTAATATGATGTACAGGTCGATACACCTTGTCAAAGTCCTGAGGAAAGATCTGATCCGTGATTTTCCCAAATGACTTGGAGTCATCAAGAAACCCTTGTACAAGGGTTTTGCATGTTGCATACATTGAGCTCTGGGAGTTCTGAGGGCTTGCGGTTCTTACTGGAGCAACATACGACCACAGGGTGACTCACCCTCCCCTGGTGGTGCGCACTAGAACAAGATGATTCGCTCTCTTGTGGGACAACATGATTTGCTCTCTTGTGGAACAAGATGATTCACTCTCCTGTGTAGCAGGATGATTAGTTCTCTTGTGACGCCTTGATTGATGTGTTCTCCATAGCGATTGTAGAAGGATTGATGTGTTCTCCTGTGAGGCTTGGATTGATGTGTTCTCCAGGGAAATTGTAGTAGGATTGATGTGTTCTCCTATGAGGCCTGGATTGATGTATTCTCCATGGCGATTGTTGCAGGATTGATGTGTTCTCCTGTGAGGCCTGGATTGATGTGTTCTCCATGGCGGCCTGGATTGATGTGTTCTCCATGGCGATTGTAGCAGGATTGATGTGTTCTCCTGTGAGGATAGGATTGATTAGTTCTCCTATCGAGGCATTCTACCCATGCAGTCTGGGACTCATGGGAAGTACCTCTCTTCTGATCAATGAATAGAGAAATGAATTCAGGGACCATAGTAGTGCTGATGGACACATCGTAATATCTATCGTACTCCCTATGATAGGATGACCTCCATTGATCTGGGATCAATGATACTGGTCTGGGACCAGTGGTAGGAGTTGTACCAACTTTGGGTCAGTTGAGACTGGTTTGGGACCAGTGGTACATACTCTGAGACTGACTTTGTGTCAGTGCAGTACTAGTCTGGGACCAGTGAGAGTGGTACATACTATGACGCTGACTTCGGGTCGGTTGAGACTGGTCTAGGACCAGTGGTACACTCTTTGAGACTGTGATACTAGTCTAGGACCAATGGTAGGAGTGGTACCTACTATGAAGTTGACTTCAGGTCGGTTGAGACGAGTTTGGGACCAGTGGTATGCACTATGAGACTGACTTTTAGTTAGTGGAGAATGATACTTGTCTAGGACCAGTGGAGCTGTACCATACTATGATGCTGACTTTAGGTTGGTTGGGACTAGTCTAGGACCAGTGGTACATACTCTAAGACTGACATTGAGTCAGTATGATACATCCTCGATCTTTTCTTCTTCTTCATAACTCAGAGAAAATCAGAGCAGATCAGAAAAATTGCAAGAGCAGAGTAGAACAGAGTAGATCAATACATCTGTACAAGGTAGAAAAAGACAAAGTAGAAAGGCAGAATAGAGTAGTGCAGGGCAAGGGTCAGGCTGTACAGGGCAGTGCGTTTGATGGATGAATAGTAATGACCATCAGACAGATTGCAGATGAAGTTCTCCCTTGTTGAGAGGGAGTGTTAAAATTGGCAACTAGGGCCAAACTTCATGTGGGTCATATTATTCATGGCTGATAATATTTATATTAGATTTTTCTTGTTGAGAGGCGTAGGATTGATATAGATGTCATCCGATTCTAACAAGTATTCATGGAGATATGAATTTATTTTGATTATGGAATTATTATCAAACCGACCTATAACTCATGTAGGCTTAGAATCCCAACAGTCGCATCTATTCAAACACCAACGTTGTGTATAAATACAGGAGGACTTTTCCTCATTTGGACTCACTCATCTCATCACATCTCTCTCTCTACTGCACAAGAAAGAGTCTCTTATGTACTGCGCAGACAAAGGGTCTCTCCCTCACATGTGAAGTCGGAAGCTGCTAAAACTGAAACAACAATTGTAGAAGTAAAGATTGACGTACGCGGACTAGAATATCTCCTCATCTGAACTACACTATAGGTTCATCTGAACCTCCTTTAAAATCTGCAACTTTTGGTGGTAGAATCAAGTCAATCCAATAGACGGTTTGCAAGATATCGACTACCCTAGTTTGAAGCCGGAAGCTACCGAAACTGAAGCTGCAACTGCAGAAGTAAATTTTGACCTATATGGACTAGAAGATCTCCTCATCCGAACTGCATTGTAGGTTCATCTGAACCGCCTCTAAAAGCCGCAACTTTTGGTGGTGGAATCAAGTTAATCCTACAGACGGTTTGCAAGATATCGACTGCCCTAGTTTGAAGCTGGAAGTTGCCGAAACTGAAGCTGCAATTGCATAAGTAAAGTTTGACCTGCGTGGACTAGAAGATCTACTCATCTAAACTACATTGTAGGTTCATCTGAACCTCCTCTGCAAGCCGCAACTTTTGGTGGTGGAATCAAGCCAATCCGACGGTCGATTTGTGAGATATTGTCTTCCCTAGTTTGATGATGAAGCCGCTAATGCTGATGCTATTGATCTAGGGTTTGCTACTGCTGATATAAATCAGATTTATTGTACTATTTCTCTTTGCTGAATTATAGAACATAAGAGAAGATTTGATCAAAGTGTTTCCCCACACATTGTGGGGTTTGTCCCTGGCTAGCCACCACATCTTGTGTCTCTTGTCTTGGTTTGTTTTCTGTCAATCATTTATTGTTCTATCTGCACTTTAATTTATGTACATGTGATTGCTAATTTCCGGAATATAATAAGAAAAAGAAGTAAATTGTTATAAGCATAGAACATACCATAACTTAACACCTCTACTACCTTTGGTGAATTCCTCTATGATGATGTCTAATGCCAATCCAATAGAGATTTATCCTCAATGTTTTTCTGAGCCAAAGGGAGGCTCCACAAGTAACAACCAAAATGTAGCATAAAATATATTATTGGGGGCCAAAATTCAATAATTATATGACAAGCCAAGAAACACTGGATGTTAATCATCTTCCCTTTAATATTCATTAATAATTTCTTTGCATGATCATGTAATACAAAAGTGTCAAGTAGGGACATTTAAATTTAGTCATCCATCAATATCACCTTTGAGAGTGCTTAGTATTTAATACTTCCTATTACACACACAGTAGATGACCAACTTCAAGGATAACAATATGCGACTAATCTTGAGACAAGAAAATACCAACCCCTTCACATTCGAAAGGCATTCTTAGGCACTAAAACATAAAATCCTTCCATTTCATCATTTTCACCTTTTCTCTAATTTCTTTAATTGAGAACATAACTTTCAGAGGAAAAGAAAAAATCATTGAAAAAGGTCTAAAAATCCTAACAAATGCTCAAGTGATTGTCATATCAATTAAACAGAAAGGAAATCGTTTGATATTCTTTTAACTTGTGCAATATATTGAAGAATGTGAAGCTTTCTCATTCCTTTCTCCTAATCAAATTATACTCCATTGGTTCCAATCACGTACTCAATTTCTCTCCAACATAGTTAAGAGATCACTTTGGAGAAGGACTTCTAGAAGCATTGGGATAGTAGAAATGGAATTAACTAGGAGGAAGATGAAGAACTTTAGTGGGTTCTCCAAAATATATAAACACAAATGAAATTTATTTTATACTCCCTCCACAGATTTTAAAATAGAAACCATATAGTTGCATCTCATTTATTTTTCACTTTTCTGTAATATGTAATTTTTTGAGAAAGGATAAAGCATTCATAAATATTGTTATGAAAGAGGAATTTTCATAATCCTAATAAGTTGGGATCTAACAAATAAAAAATTTCATGTAGTGAATAAATCTTACATGGTAAATTTCAGTGATTAAAATGGAAACTTTATTCTTAATCTCATTAGAACAAAAATAAATTCAACCATAACTAGTTGGGATCTAACAAATCAAGAATTTCATGTAGTAAGTAAAATTACGAGGTAGATCCCAATTATTTTCCATGTCAACTTCATTCTTGATCTTATTACAACATAGATAAATTCAAGAGTACATACATATTTCCTTATCTAAGGAAAACTTTAAGCACATTCTGAAATTTCATAAAAATATAACTATATGATTTACCTATAGGATGTGAGAATGTTATCTATATCTAACACTTGTCACTAGACAATAGTGTCATTGGGACACCATCTCATGGAATTAGAATCATGTATATAGATAGTTCTATAGAGATACCTTGCAACACCTATTCAACACTACCTTCAAGCTTCAAAATTCATCAATTGATTTACTTTAGTAGAAAATTCTAGTGGGGTCTCATTAAAAGAACCTGACAAAATCCATTTATGATAGCTATCATTTCCTTCTCTCGATTGATCCCCCTATGGAAATACAACAACTAATATTCCCCATTTTTTGAGGTACTTGCTTCCTATTCAACATGGGCTATTGGGTTCTTCACGTGGAAAAGGTTGCAAATAATAGATGTATAGTGGAAACATGCATGCAATTCAATGTTGCTCCTAAGCTCTCTTGGGTGAATTCCAAAACACTATCTACTTAAAAAATGATATATGGTAGTAACAAAAACCTTCCCAAGATCCCACTTAAGAATTCAAAACGTTGCAAATAGGAGACATCTTTAAAAATATCAACTATTTAATTGCATAATCACACTAAAGTAGACAAATCTTTAAAATGATAAAAAATGTGAAAAAAATGGAGTTGGAATATTATAGTTATGTGAGGGTAGATATAGATATGTAAAATGTAACTTCTATCTAAAACATGTAAATGTAACTTCTATAGCTACATGAAATGTAACTTCTATATAAAAAATGGAATTGGAATATTATAGTTACGTCAGGGTAGATATAGCTACGTGAAATGTAACTTCTATATAACATTCTAAATATCCCTTTCCAGTCATTTAAGAGAAAAACATTTTTTTTTTTTTTATCTCCGGTTAATAACTTAATACTGCACCAAAAATAGCATTGAATTGTTTATTCACCAACTAAGGAGAAATTTTAAAGCAGTGTGAAAATTCTTATTCATTCCCTTGCCATATTTCTAATAATTTATTCATGTGCATATTTAAGCTAGTGTAACGTAACTTCTACATATTTGACAATTTAAATGTAAAAAATTACCGAGATTGAAGTTATACAATTAGAATATGAAAAATAAGATAAAATATGCATGAGTTATAAGTAATATGATGTTTAGATGTTATATCAAGACAAACATTTTCTCATCTCATTAACTCTTATATTATAGTTGGTGATGGATATAGCCTTTAAAAGTATGAGCCATCCTTGTCATATCTTATATTTAATGATGGATATATCTTTTAAAATAATCAACCTTTTTTCCTATTTTATGTATGATTAATTTAAATGGAAGTGATCATAATGTTATTCAATTTTATCTTGTACAACTTGAAATAAAATGATGTGGGGGTGCTGTTTCTAGTTATTCTCAAACTTGTTTTAATTACCTAAATTTAGCCTCTTTAAATTAAACATGGGTGGTGTTTCTAGTTATTTTAAAACTTGTTTTAATTACTTAAATTTAGCCTATTTAAAGTAAATAGTTGCACTGGCCATCTTATCTTCAAGTCAGTAACTTTGCTTGAGGGAATATTCATCACATCCACCATCTCCGAAAAGTATGAAATAATAGTAGTATCTTGCAATAAATAGACAATATTGGCATAGAATCTTTTATTGTGTTTTTTACTCTGTGTCACAAATTTATTAATATTTTTTGATTCTTGGTTTCAATTTCCATGCTAAGAATGGATTCATCATGCATGCTAGGATTTTTAGTTATGCAAACATCATATTTCTCACTTCTAATTGTATACAAAATGGAGAGTATGCACAATGACATGTAGTTACATGTGGGTGTCTATTTTACTCAATGATATGCTTCATCTTTTAACCCATTCCAATCCTACCACAATGAAATTAGGAGAGACAAGGACACAAGAAGGACTATAAATAAATGAAATTAGAGACTTTAGAATGCAACTAAAATTGTACCTGAATGTAAGGATAAGTATTTTCAGTTGCCTGGTTACCGATGAGCATCGAATCACACTGTGAAAAACTCCTTTCATTATGAGAATTTGGTTGCACATGCACTAATCCTCTATAGTAGTTCATTGACTTGCATATAGATATAATTTTAGAAACAATCTTATTCCTACAATTCTTCCCTATAAGGATCAACTTTGTCCCACCTATTGATAGTTATTTTTCAAGGAAAAAGAATAGAACTCTATAATTTCATCATCACATTTCAAAACAATACTTGAGTATTTCCAGGTGATTTTTTAACCAATCTCTACTAAGGTCCATGAAATCCTTGATTTGTCTCCATTGCACAAACCTCTTTTCGTAACAAAATTATAAATCCCAAGTTTGCATTCCTCATCCCCGACATACCTATTGTTTATAATGGAATACTTTATCATTTCTCCCTCGGTACAATAAAGATCCACTATTATGGCATGGAGATGATTAGTGTCATAAAATGGTGTAGTGCATCCTCCAATATATGTCACAAAACTCCTCTCATCTCACATAACTCATGATCTAGGAGGATCTTGTGAGTCCAATGTATCCAGAGAGTTAAGTTCATCTTTAGCTTTGTCAGCTCGCCAGTATGGTCTTTAGTTTTATTCATGGTGGATGTGGTCTAAATTATCGATATGGTGGTTGATGATTATTGTCATAATGTGACAATATCGATTGTAATGGTTTTTTTAATAAGATGATGTAACAAGGTTAAAATCCTAAGATAAGGTCTAAAAACCTAAGCTTATAAACCTATACTACATAAGCTAAAGTCCTAAAACCTATCACTAAACCTAAGTGTGGACCTAGCATATAAACCTATGTCAAAAACCTAATCCAAAACCCACTTTTGGACTATATAATAAAATAATGCAAACAAAACACAACTAAACCACGCGGGGAGAAGACCACAGCGGAATGGGCCATGTGAATAAGTAGAAGGCTGCAACTGTATATGTAAGGAAGAATGTCATGGTTTTGGAAGCTTCCAAGTGTAACAATGCAGTGGAGGTAAACCGACATGTGAACACAGTGGATTGACACATTATCAGCTGGACCCACAGGGATAAATAACGCAGGTGGCCACCAAGGGTTAGACCGCCTGGTCGCATGCCAGCAAAACACCCATTCCGCATTTTCAGTTGACTGTTAATGAGTTTGGATATATCCAAAGTCTTTTTTTGGGTTTGTTTTGTTGGTTTTATGCTAAATTCAGTCAACCACCTTGTAACCTTATCCTAAGGTGTCCTATTGTAACAAGACTGAGACATTCAACTTTTAATGCAATCCATACATATCTAAGTTTGGCATCAGGAGTTCGAATGTACCGAAGGGGCTATAAATTCAACCTTTTGATGATGTAGAAGGGAATTATAGTGATTTTGAGACTTTTACGGAGATGCTGAGCCATAGAGGCAGTTGTTGTTTTCAGTGTATTTTGGACGTCTAGAGGTGGAATTGGGAACCGAGATAGGTGTTGGAAAGCTAGGAGAAAGAGATTTCTGTTAACAGAGACCAGAGGTGCCTATGTGCACATTGAGTCTAATGTTTTTTCTATGTAAAATACCTCTTTCGATCAATCCTAGTGAAACCAATGCCCATCTTGGAAGTGGACCCGGAGACATAATCCATCAAGGACAAACTCTGTAATCAATGTTTGTTGTCTTCTACCTCTATTTTTGCTACAAATTCATGTTTAATTATGTTTTTTAAGTTCTCGATTAAGTCTTGAATCAACTTCTTTCCTTCAGTCTTCCACATTTAGCATATAAGGTTAGCGATCAATTCATTGTTGGAAAATAATCATTTCTACTTCAGTTTAGTTTATGATCAATATTGGATCATATAATTTGGTATCAGAGCAAGTTGTGTTTTGTAGAATTTTTGCTAGTGAATGTTAACGAGGTCTAAGTTGTGACCTCGAGAAGGAAAACTTATGGAGTTTTATCCAAAGATTGGAAAGTGAAAAGTAGCTCATAAATTGATAATGACAGGATCTGATTCAAGTGAAACTCCTGAGGAGAAGATGAGTGAGGAATAGTTTCATAAATTATTTTTGAGCATGAAACAGATGTTGGGAGAACTCTACAAAGATAAGAAGGAGAGAGATGCAGCTTCCTCTTCAAAGACATCAAAGAAGGACAAGGGAAAAGGCGAGGATGATAAACCTCCTTCTCCTCCATCATCTCCATCATCATGTCCTTCTTCTTCTTCTTCCAGTTCAAATTCAAAAATAGAAAAGAAACCTAAGAAATCATCTCTTTTGAAACTTGATGAAAAATTTGAGTTACCTATTTATGATGGTGAAATTAATCTTGAAAGGTTAGATAACCGAATTAAGCAGTTATAAGTATATTGTATAATTTAGAACATTTCTTATGAAAAGAGAAAAAATTAGTTAGCTACACTTAGAATGGGGGGAACAACTTTAACCTGGTGGGAAAGTAAAACTCAAATAAATGTGAAGTGGAAAGGTAAATTCATCTCTTCATGGTATAAGTTTTTAAAATCTCTCATAAAACAATTCTATCCTTTGGGATACATGCAACAAGTTGTTATTGATTGGCAACATTTGAGGCAAGGTAAGGGGCAGAATGTTCAGGAGTTCAGGAAGAAATATTTGGCTATTGGTATTCCATTAGAGACACGTGAAACCTTATTAAAGTACATTGGTAGTTCACATTCATATTTACAACATACATTATTGATGTTTAATCCTAACGACTATGATGAAGTGTGTGTTCAAGCCATACATGTTGAATCAGGTGGCACACTCTTCAAATTTTCACAGAAACCATCCAGACAATTGGAAATCAAGGATTCCAAAGACAACAAGAGGAAGAGCAATTTGAAGGGAAATAGATCAGTGAAAACTCATAAGGAAAGTGAAAGACCTACCTGTACTCAGTTGTAGTTAATCGAACATGATGAATCCAAATGTTGGAAACTTCACCCAGAACTCATACCAAAGAAGTTCCAGAATAAGGAAGGTGAAAAGAAGGCTAATGCAGTGATCCAACAAGATCTATGCTCTGACTCAGGTGATGAAGGTAAAATAACAACAATGGTTTCAACAGATAAAACTTC
This sequence comes from Pinus tabuliformis, assembly GCA_031772625.1. Taxonomy (NCBI): domain Eukaryota; kingdom Viridiplantae; phylum Streptophyta; class Pinopsida; order Pinales; family Pinaceae; genus Pinus; species Pinus tabuliformis. Next base: position 1,097,305,629 of record CM062807.1, read on the forward strand.
TGACGCTGGTTCAAGTTCTAGTACTTCTACACCTTCTTCAAACATAAATCATCTGAATAAGGATAAAAAGCTTCTACGATTAGTTTCTTGTGTAGTGTTTTGTTCTTCCAGGATTATCGCATCGATGATTATTTAACTCAACGTTGAGTTAAACAATCATGGATGCAGTAATCCTGGAAGAAGAAAACACTACACAAGGATAAAAGGGTTGAATTATTTCATATAAGGATAACTTCTAAGAACAGGAAAATAGATACATTATTTGATAGTGGATCACATTAAAATTTAATATCTGAAGATTTGGTTAAGAAATTGGGTTTGGAGACACAAAATCATCTGATACCATACCCATTAGGTTGGCTGAATAAAGAAACTCAGATTAATGTCACAAAGCAGTCTCGGTTAACATTTTCCATTACAACTAATTACATTGATGAAGTGGACTTAGATGTGATTACATCAGACATTTGTGGAGTACTGCTAGGAAGTCCTTATCTCTATGACCGTGATGCAGTGGTTCATAGGAATGAGCATAAATATCACCTTAAGAAAGATCAGATTGAATATATGGTCAGTGCACATGAAATCAAATCACACTTGGATTTATTTTCAGTTATCAGTTGAAGCGATTAATAAGTTTAATTAAGAAATATGTACTCATGGTTGTAAAAGAACAACATAAGGATCTACAGGATGCTTTTTTCAGGTTGTGAGTCTCAATTTATAGACAGTTTGGTTAAAGTGGTAGAATATTTTCCATGTCTATTTGAAGAACCAAAACATCTTCCTTCTAAGAGATAAATAAAACATGAGATACAGTCGATGTCTAATGCCCCTCTTCCTAATATTGGCATGTACCACATATCAGTTATAGAGAATGAAGAAACAAAGAAACAAATCTAGGAACTAATTGAAAAAGGTTTCATCCAACCTAGTTCATCTCCATGTGGCTCACCTATAATTTTGTTTCCTAAGAAAGACGACACATGGAGGATGTGTGTTGACTTTAGGGCCTTAGACAAAATCATAACAAAAATTAGGTATCCTCTTCCCAGCATAGATGATTTACTTTATCAACTAAAAAATTTTCTTTATTTCACTATGTTAGATTTAAGAAGAGAGTAGGATCAAATTCGTGTTCCAGAAAATGACATCTGGAAAACTGCATTCAAAACTAGGTAGGGACTATTTGAATGGTTAGTAATGCCTTTTGGTTTGTATAATGTGGCAACAACTTTCATGCCAGTTATGAATGATGTATTATGCCCATACATTGATAAATTTGTCATAATATACTTAGATGATATCCTGATTTTTAGTTCGAATATGGAAGAGTGTGTTAGGCATGTTAAGTAGGTGTTTGAAATGTTGCATAGGGAAAAAGTGTACCTTAAACTTTCCAAATGTGAGTTTGGGAAAACTTCACTGAATTAACTTGGTTACATAGTTGGAGGTGGAAGTTTGAAAATAGATCCAGCAAAAATCGATGTGGTTGTTAAGTGGCCAAGATCACAAAATGTGACTGAAACTAGAATTTTAATAGGTTCAATTCAGTATTGGAGGAAATTTATTGGTGAGTTTTCTTTGATTGCATCATCGTTACATGCTTTAACAGGTTCTAAAGTTCCCTTTGAGTGGGGAGGAAAACCAAAAACTGCTTGGTCTCCGTCTCATTCATCCTAAAATAAGTGGATATTTCCATGGGTGACAAAGTGTGCTTGGGGATTTAATATAAGGAGCTATCACTAAAAAAATAAATACGATGCAGCATAATAGTTATCAACAGGAGGAACAAACGTGCCAATCTACTTTCTAACTAGATCAAGATACTCTTGAATTACCTCTTAAAATGAACAAAATATAACTTCAACTGCCTATAAAGTGTACCTATGCATGGTAGAAATGAAAACATTGTCAAAAACAACATCTACAAACAACATTGGTCAATCTCTTCTTCTAGTCAAGGGCATGCCCAACTTTTGAAAATTATCAAGGAGGTCATGGTCCACCTCATCCAGGCTCCTCTTCTTCTTCTACTCTCACTATTTAGGTTTAAAATAATAACAAAGGTCTTGGTAATTGGTGAGTGGGTAAATGTTATTAGAGCATTTGGGTTCTTCCTGTTATAATCATTGTTTGTAAGTATTGAGTCTAAATTGAAAAAGACATTCATGTTCCTTCTTTTTAGCTGAAATTAACCTAACCTATGGAGAGTTTTAAGATTAAATGGATATAAGTATATTCTACTTAAGATATAGTAACATGGTTTAAAAATGTAGGCATTGAGATTAGGATCTAAGGATGAAACGTAAAAGATTTTATGTTCATGATTACAAGAAATTTTAATTTAATATAACAAAGTTTGAGGAAGGTCTAGTATTTGCATCCTAACAAAAAATTCTCTTCTATCACTCGAGCCCTTTTAATTTCGACACGGTAGGGTCCATTACACAAAAAATCCACCACTAAAAAAAGGTGAAAAGAAAAAATAAAATTTCATGCATTACGACCCTAGAAAAGTTAGCGAGGAGTGAATTGATCTATACAATAAGGAAATGCAAAATGCTTACCTATCCATTGTCTTTTGATGAATTGTTGGCTACAATCAATATTTGCATTATCATAATCATTAAATCCTTTGTACAATAAGGACATAAAAAATGCTTACTTGTGCATTGTCTTTTGATGAATTTTTTGCCACAATCAAAATCTACATTATCATAATCATTAAAACCTCAAGTCTAGATTAAATTTATGCTTTGATCATATAAACCCTCGAAATTGCTTACCCATAATAACAAAAATCATCTTTAGTAAGAAGGAAGAACTCTCCATAGTCCAAATTCAAACCCATGTACAAATGGCCAAAATCTCCACGCCCAATGACCTTTCCCTTCCACCATCTAATCATTGATGCTCTCCTAAGTTGTTTACCATGGAGTAAAAATAGCCAAAATATCGACACCCAATGATCTTTCCCTTCCACCATCTAATTGTTGATGCTCTCCTAAGGTGTTTCCCATGGAAACTCCATTTGGGGTTTGAATCTTATGAAAATGATCTTCCTTCTTCTAGCATTTTGATGCATATATCAACAAGATAGAGAAACATGTAGTGTTCGAACCCAACGCTAAATTCTTAATCAGAATTTGTTATTTTTGCGTGAGATACTAAATTAAAAAGAAGAAGAAGAAGTTAAAAATGATATTGGGATGAGTGTAAACATTTAAATATGGCCTCAATTAATAATAAAAAGTTAAATCAATAAAAATAATAAAATTCAATTTATTATATTTTGATTTTGCTATTAAAATGTGAATAGGCTTTGTTAGAATACCATGGGCCAATACCATGGCTTATCAATGCTACAAGTTCCAAAACCATAACTTATTTCACAACCAAAATATTTTATAGCAATATGATAAGATTCTTAAACATGGATATTCACCCCCACATTACGCTAGATATTATTAACTTGTAAAAAATAAAATTTTCAACAAATTTATTGAAAAATTTTAACTAAATTTTTTCTTATGAGATTAATCTTTTAAGATAAATATTTAAAATCAAATTTTAAACTAAATATTTTACCTAAATTAATTTTTTACTTAAACTATATAACATTTACTAGACAATTGAATGCCTTTTTAAATTTTTATTATATCTTCTATCACACATTTAAAATAAATTGCTATATCACCATAACACAATTTATATGTTAAGTTTTTTATACAAAAAAATATTACCACATATACCATGCGGTAAAATAACTATGTAATGTTGGCTTTATCATAATTTACTATATCACCATAACAAGATTTATATGTTAAAGATTTTATAAAAATAAATTAATCCCACATTCGTCGTGCGGTAAAACAATTTCGTAATGTTCATTTTATCATAGTTCCATATATTTTCGTAACAAAATTTATATGTTAAAGTTTTTATAAAAACAAATTAATCCCACATTAACCATGGGGTAAAACAATTCCGTAATTTTCACTATATCATAGATTTCAATATAACTATTCCTCACATCATATCAACAGTTTTCAAGGTTCATTGAAGGACTAGGAGTGATTTTGTGGAATAACTAAATTGCTATCAACAACATATTCAACGGAAGATTGTCGCATTTGAAAGGATAGTTTCCCTTTTATCCTGTGCAAGTTTTAAAATTCATTACATTTAATAGTAGTTATGTCTGATTTGGGTTTTATTTTGTGTAAACTACTTGAACAAAAACATATTCTAGTAAAATAATACTTAATTTTTTATTAATGAAATTTATATTTTTTTTACAAATTAAAAATTTAGATGAGCCTGGCTTACTCGATAGTACCATGGAAGGTAGAAGGCCACTACATCCATAGTGGGCATGGTTGGCCCAGTCGTGCCCTCTTGCGGCACCCACCCCCATGGTCCAGTCCACCAAGGGTGAGGGTTGATTCTTAGAATCAGACCTCCACCCCCATGGGCCCATTGGGCTATAGGGGTGGGCTGAGAGGGGGTTGGTAGCCCCCTCCCGCCACACCCCAGTGACCCAATGGGCTCGTGGGGGTGGAGGTGAGATTCTGAGAATCAGGCCTCCACGCCCATGGGCTCGATGGGCTGTGGGAGTGGGGTGAAGGGGTTGTGGGCACAACACCTTTTCCCCAGCCCCATGATCCGATTATGAGAAACCAGCTGCAGATCCAGGAGCTCGATGGTTCGTCAGGGTGGGTCAGAGAGGCTGCGGCCCATCGGGCTCATGGGGGTGCCGACCTGATTTGGAGAATTGGTCCGCCACTCCTGCGGTCCATCAGAATCAAGCTGCCACCCCTCTATCCCACCCTTGTGGCCCATCAAACCCGTGGGGGTGGCAACCCGATTTTGAGAATCGGTCCTCCATCACCATGGGCCCGATGGACCGTAGGGGTGTAGTGGAGGGCTGCACCTGCAACCCTTCAACCCCACCCCCACAGCCCATTGGTCCCATGGGGATGGTTACCTGATTCCCAGCCCCTCCTACCCCACCCCCGCAGCCCATCGGGCCCATCGGGGTGGAGGTCTGATTCTGAGAATCGGGCTGCCACCCACATAGGCTTGATGGGCCGTGGGGTGGGTCAAGAGGGGTCTGTAGTTTTTTAATTTTTAATTTTTAATTTTAATTCTTTTTAAAATATTATGTTTTACAAAATTATTTATGATTTCTGATTATTTATCATTTTTAGATTTTTTTTCATTTTGTTTATTTATTTAAGCTATTGTTTTTTTTTGTAATCTACTAATTTATATATATCTCTATATTTTTTGCAATAAAATGGCATGAAAGAAAATTTTTGTGAATCTTTCTAGATGAAAAACTACTAAAATTAAAAGTGGACCCTCAAAAAGCATTGTTGAATGAACCAAAGCCGAGTTAGTAACTGCAAATATATCAAGTGCCTAAAATGATAAGAAGATGATTTCATACTAGAAGAAATCAAAAGAAGTAAATCTTACATAAAATTTATTGTATCTGAAAGATAGACAAGGCGAACAAGAGCTGCAGATATATCTATATGTTGATATCCCTAACAATAGTGGATTTTATGAGTTGTTCAGAAAATTCATAGACATATGTTTGATATCGGACACTGAAGTTGTTTATGTACTTACAAAACCACCTAAGTCACATGACAAGATTAAATATTAGTTATCATTTTCATTGTATGACATAGAGGAATCTACAAAGATGTGTAAACAAATTATAAATGACATTTCACAAGATATGGTAAGTATTGCTATTTATATTTGTGTTTTGCATTATTGTAATTGTAGAATTATATTTTTAACTTAGTTTTTATTGACATATGATATTTTGTTTGACAAAACTTTATTGAAAATCTTTCAATTATGGTGCGAGGCATTCATTTCATAGAGCAAGATATTATGGATGTTTTCAGTAGTTTCTACTAAGGGTCACAAGAAGATATGAAAAATAAATAAATAAAGCAATGCATGATGCTATAAAACTACATCAAAGGGATCAACAAACAATCTTTATAGTGGATAAATCTAGCAAAGATAGACAAGTTACTTTTGAAGATGAGGAAGTTGAAACTGACGCTAAAGAATATGTTTCCATTACTGAGGATGAGATTAGAACTGATGTTAGAAAGTAGAAGAGCCATAAAAGACCAAAAGTAACAATGTCGAGCAATGTCTCTATTCTAGTTAATGATAAAAATGTTAGGAGTAAGAAAATGAAAGTCGAACATTCTGAAGTAGTCAATGCCAACAGTGAAAATCCTAGTGAAAATTCAAAAGAAAGAAGGGAAATCATTACACCAAGAGTTGATTTAGAGGATTGAATTATTAAAAAAACACAAAATTACATCCGACATAACTTGATAAAAGAAAACTTAATTGAGAGTGGTCATACATTTTAGCTCAATGCGAGACAAATCTATAAGACAAGTGAAGGACAATTTACATATCAAATCAAAAAGCCACACCACTTGCATCTTCACAACTTGAAGATATTAATGAGCTCCAATCCATATGCTCATGTGGCTAAGTATGTGCTTCTTGTTGACACAATTCAAGTTCCCAAGAAAGAAGCATTTGATAAGTCAAAATTCTTTGAATATAATGATTATGTGCTTTGGAGGAACCATTCTGTAGAAGCTCAAAGGTAATTGATGGAGGAATGAATCAATGAAATGTATCATTTATGCTATTTTATCAAATACAGAAGAAACGTTATTGGCATGGGATCATAATGTAGATAATGAATATAGGATGTCTATAAATTTCATCCAAAGGGTTAGATTTATTCATAATGAATTGAAGGAAAAAGTGGCAGGGATAAGATAAATGTTACTCTATAATTTTGAAAGGAAATCTATATGGAAATGGGCTATCAAATTAAGGAGAAAATGCAGCAAAGTAAACATTGATATATTCATAAGTTTTGATAAAGATTTCTAGTTGGAATTTAGAACTTGAGAGATATGGGAATTGATTAATGAGTTTTTTAGCATGTGGGAAAACATTAGCGTTAAAAAAAAGAAGGTCAAAATGTCTAAACCATTGATATGTAGCAGCGATAAATCAGGTCCTCAAATGAAGGAAATTCTAGAAAATATGACTACCACATCTTCAAGAGTATTGCAAGGAGTGAAGGATGAAAAAATTGTCAAAGAAATATTATCTCGTGTGAAGTTAGGGGAATTATCATTGGAGAAAATATTTGAGGAATTTCAAAAGTAAGTTTGTTGAATTATTTTTACGTATTTCTAGATTATAAATTTCTTTTAATTATAACATATTGTTCCTCGTAGTATTTGTTATACATATCATTATATTAATTTTTTTTACTTTATCTATTCAGTGACAAAGTTTACATGACAATACAAGAAGAAATGGTTAAATTGTTGAATGAAGATAGTTGGGATGATGGTGTACACAACTACCCAGATTCAAGTTCTACATCAACACTAAAAGATTTGTATCTTGCATTTAAAAAGGTATGTTTATTTATACATTCATTTTTTTTCATATGTATATTATTTTTATTTTATAACTTATACATATATGTTTTTATTTTATTAAAGATGAGGAATGATGCAATGGAGCAAAAGATAGTTTTAGAAGCTTGATTAAAAAAATTAAAATCGAGAGACTGAAAAAACAATGTCTTAGGAATTTTGAACTTGATCCAACTCTTAATCATTTCACTTGGAATGGGATTGACACTATTCAATATCAAGTAATACAAGGTGACTTTGAAGACATTTCTAAACTTATACCTAAAAGGGATTCTTCCCTAGATATTGCAGATATTTCCCATGGTTTCCATATCCCAAACCTTGACTATGATAGTGACCCTTATACTTACCAAGCTCTTCATAAAGTGGTTGCAGGATTTGTAGAAGTCACATCATCACCATTATGGAGATTTGTGGCATTTCATTCACACACACAATTGGCAATGTTATTGACAAGATTCAAGGGGAAAACAAACTCAAGGATGGAGCTTACATTGTAAGACGTTGAAATTGTATGTTCGATTAATGTTAAAAAAATCATTTATGTACAAGTTAATTGAACTTTTTCTATTTCATGTTACAGGAAAAAGTCAATTATTTTTAATTTTAAAGATCAACCAATTATAAATGATCGTGAGTTCATCCATATTGATAGTTGTACAAAAGGTGATAGCTATATGTTTATGTTTTCTGATTGAGTAGATAGAAACAGTCATAGCCAAGTACTCGTTTATGATTTTATTGTGAAAAAACTAACATATGAAGATAAAGAAGGAAAAGAAGTGATATTTAACATTTATAAAAAACCATAGTCATTGATTAACTATCTTATACACTTATGTTCAAATGAAGGAGATTGGGTTCTGGATTTATTTTGAGGCTCAGGTAAGTTTTATTATCTAGAATTGAATTTCAATATCTTATTTCTTAATTTTTATGTCATTATACTAGTTTACTTCATTATTTATTTTGTGCTTGATAATTAGGTACAACACTAGCATGTTGCCTACAAAAATCAAGAAATTGCATTGCCATTGAAAAAGATCGAGTATAGTGCAAATTTATTTAGCAAATAGTTAATGCTCTTCAATTTCTTCCAGATGCAATGCAAGAAATTGGGTTAAATAAAGGGGATTTTGGCGAATCACATGTAGAAAAAATGCAAAAGAACCTCAACTACGATTACATGGAATGATTGGAAAGGCATACATTGCTATATTTATAGACACCAAAGATCCATTAGAAGAGGAAAATGAGTGAAATGAAGCAAATAATATTGTTGAAGAAGAAAATGATGAAACTCTAGAGGATGAAGAGTTTGGATTTAGTGAATTTGTTGATTAAATTTAATTTATGCTTGGAAATCAAGCTCAGTTTTTGTAACTATTAATTAGTTATACTTGTAATATTTTGACTTTGACATTTTATGAGAAGAATAAGCATTCAATTAATGGTGGTATATGTTCAATATTTGTATTATGTGATTATCGCTTTAATTTATATGTGAATCATTATTTTTTGAGAAAAACTCTGATTATTATTATTTTTGGACATAAAATTCATAAAAAATTATTATTTAACCATCTTTTGTTAAAATTTTCCTTTACGAATTGTGATTTTGACATGTCATTTCTAGCAAAAAATTATCAAAATGTATAATTTTTTAGTTATATTTATGTTCACAATGTTTATTTTTATGTCAATTGTTAAATTATTTTGTTCTTTTTAGAGACAATTATTTGATGTGTATTGAAAAATTAATTAACGATATATAAATATATAGAATATTGAAACTTTAAAATATCAACCTTCTTCTTTAAATGTGCAAAAGAATAAAGACCTCACTATATAAAAAATAAAATAAAATAAAAACAAGAAAATATGAAGAAGAAGACCACTTCAAAAAATGTTAAATTTAGAAAATAATTATTCACATTTAATACATTAGAAAATTAAAAATAAAAAAATAATTCTTTTAAAAAAAAAGGTCTTATGCAGAATCATCACTTTTTAAAATCAGCGTGCAAATCTCTAACATTCTAAAAACAACTAATGTACATAAAAAAAAAAATTAAAAAAAAAAATTAATGTGTTAAAAACTATGCTAATATATATATTCTCCATCACCACTTTTCAAAATCGCTTGATTTTTTTGCTACCTCAACAAAACGGGTAATCATATCATTTCTGGTTTCGAAGTTTACATTGTTATGAATTCAAGTTGCACATTTATTTTCGATCATCCATACTATTTTTTATTTAGGAAGGTGTAAGTGAAGAGTATGATTGTACATGAAAAAGTTTCATTTTAGTTTATCAACAAAGTTGAGATCAATAGCATGTTTATTGTGTATAAATAAATTTGTAGTTAGATATTTAAAATTACATTTGTAGAATAATTGTGGTCTTTAGTTTACACATAAAATTTAGTTCAATGATGAAGAAGTTGAGAGAAAAAATTCGAGAAATGGTTTCAGTGGATCATACATGAGTAGGTAGAAGGATAGATTTATATAAAAAGGTTGATGGCATCTTGTACCTATATTCTTTTTTAGATTTCCTCAAGATGCTACCCTTACACGAGCCAATCTTGTAACATAAAATGACCCCACCATAATTTCATGGCTTGACGAAAGTTTGTCTTATCAATTGATATTGTCTCTCTCTTAAGCCACTTTCTCCTATTTATTCAAATATTATCATTGTTTTAAATTTTAACCTTTCTTTATCATATTCCATATTTCTTTATCCACTTTCATCATTATTTAAAAGCCAAGTTAGAAAGCAAAATAAATAATTATTCTAGTTAAAACATAATCTTTTAATTAAGGGATTCTTTTATAATATTTGCATTAAACTAAAATCATCCCATTATATAAATGGATAATTCTTATTATTCTTGCCACTACGAATCTATAACACATTGGGTAAGTGCAATGACCTTGAATTAATCCGTAATTGACTAAAAATCAAATTACAATACATAAGGTTAACTTTATAACATGATAATAATTTATTTTTTAAATATTTTAATTTTATTTATTTCAAATCTCATTGGTTAAGTTGCATTGACTCGTATTTTTTCATCATGACTTACATATAGCCCTCATACTACCATCACCTCACAGTTAGTTCTCAACCAGTTAAGTTCGTGCACACCTTCTACACAAAGATAGAGAGAGTGTTGAAATTTGTTGAAAATTACCCTCGCTCCTAACTGCTAACTCCTGCCGTAGTGCCTACAGTGTTTTCTAAGTAGAAAAAATAAATTTACTCTTATTTTGTGTACCATTAGCCATCATCAATTTCTTTACAATGAATTTATTGTTTCATTCCTTTTTCATAGGGTAATGTTCCAACTTGAGTCCTTCATTCAAATTGCATCTTTTATTTAATATTTATCCTTTTACAATGGTTATGTCATCCCATCAATCACATTGTTGTTGTTTAAAGACCACGTTATAGTATCAATCAAATGTATAATCATCCCAGTACTGAGACTTATATGAACAATATCTATGAGTTTAAAAAATCTATAATGATCCATACCTACCGAATTCCAAACCTAAAATTTGTGTTCAAGAAATTGACAATGAAATGAAGTTTGACATTAAGAAAGTTTGATGGCCAAAGAAACTTAGAACATGCTATCGAAACATACACTCAGTAATTTAATACCACAATAATTAAAGATTAAAAAATCAAATTGTCAGCACGAAAATAGTGAAATAGTACAATAATTTTATGTTAAAATACAAAACAATACAATCCACTAACTATCAAAATGACAACATAACAATAAATTAATAGCAATCAATAGCACATGTGGAGAGAATCATAGGTGTGAAATAGTACAATAATTTTATTTTAAAAATAAAAAAACAATTCAATCCCATAACTATCGAAATGACAACATAACAATAAATTAATAGCAATCAGTAGCACATGTGGAGAGAATCATAGGTGTATAGTCAATGGACGCTGATTGTATTAAATTTCACCAATGATGCATATTAGATTCTTATTTCACATATGCCCCCACCTCGAAATGCAAATCGTAGACAAGCTTTTAACCCTCCCTTCCTATGTATAAGACTTGAAGTTCAAGTTCTTGAAACAATAAAAATGAAGAGGAATATGTTTATAATTAAACTACTCTAATTTTGATGAATGAATAATGGTAGAAAAGATGTTGCCTTGTAATTGTTTAAACATGTGGTCACCAACGTCACCGAGAGGGAAAACAAAAGAAGGGGGTTTTGAAGTGCTCATGTTTCATAAGCTTTTAGGGGCCTCATTGAGTTCAAATTGTAGAAGGGTCTCTAGTTTCCTGAACCGTAATAATAAGTTTTTATATGAATCTTGAAGAATGATAGTTTCAATTAAATATAAATTATGACATGTTTAATTATTTTTTTTTTTAACCTAATAAATTAAAAGTTTTTATCAGAAATTATATCATTATTGCATATTATACTTTATATATAAATATAAATATTTTAAACATTCAGAAAAATTATTATATATATCATTTCAATTCCATTTTTTAGATATAAAAAAATATAACAAACAAATAAAGTAACAAGTTCAATACTCCAAATAAAAGTTGAGTGGAAATGGAATGTAACAAAGTTTTTACAATTTTTTTTTATATGTGAGGCATTTTGGAAATTCACTTGATAAACAACATCCATTTTCACAATTTGAAAAAAATAATATAGCTAAATTTAAGATAAATGTAAACCATATATAATTAGCTACAACAAAAATATTGAATAGATATTTAAATTAAATTTTTTGAAACCTTATTTCAAAATAAACATACTCTACACAATAAATATATTTAATTTAATAAATCTATTTAAATATTTTATTTAAATTTAATTTATAATATATTTTTATTATTATTATTTTTTAATATACTCCATATAGAAATTAATATATTGTGAAATTTTAAATTTTAAAAGAAGTAAAATAATTTCAAATTTCAAATTACATTAAAACTTTTAAAAGAAATTAATTATTGTTTTAGTATCAATTTCAAATAATAATAATATTTTTATTTAAAAAAATTATAAACACTTAAGATTATTTATTTTATTTCAATTTATAATAAATCTTTATTAAATTTTTATTAATAAAATAAAATAATTATCATATTATTATATAAATTAATTATATTAAAAAATATAAATAAATGGGAAAAAATTATATTGTTTTTCAGTTTTAAATAGTATTCAATTATATATATATATATATATATATATATATATATATATATATATATATAATCATAATCATTTTAGTAATAAAATTAATTTAAATAAATTAAATTAACTTAAATAAAATAAATAATTATTTAATTGTATTTAGCATTTTAAACTTTTGGACATTAAAAGATAGTTTCATAAAAATGCCTCATATTTTTTTAAAACAAAAATTATTATCTATTTATTTTTTATAATTTATATTTAATAATTAAATACAATTTTAATGTGCACATAAACTTTCTAATGACATTATTAAGTATCCTCACCCAAGATGGGGAATCCCACTTGGTGACTATGGTGTGAGGGAGAACTTCGCTCAAAAAAAACATTAATAACCATCTTGTACTCAATCATTTTTTTATAATAATAATAATAATAATAATTATATATATATATAAAAGAGTGCAAGCATGTCATATTATATAATATGATGGTTTATTCTAAATTGCATGTTAGACCTTAATTAACAAGCAATTACTTTTCTCCGAATGGATTGCTCGCAATTGGTATTTACAGATGAATCCAACCACATCAAAACATGGCTAACTGCAGAATGAGAATGAAGTCCCAAGGGAAATGTTTATGCTTTAATATATTTTCACTCTAATTTAATTATCTTTAAAATAAACATTTAAAATTCAATAATTAAACTAAGTCGGTTCTTTTCACTCTAATTTAAATAACTTTAAATTAACATTTAAAATTTACTAATTAAATTAAACTAACAACCCTAGTTACTAACTATAAGACCTTGTTTTAAAAATAAGTAATTCAATAATAATTAGATAAATTAATAATGCTAATAATAATTTGGTAAATAAATAATTATAATAATTCAATGTGAAAGTTCTATAATATATCGATGCATGGAGTAGGGTTCGATCCGGGAACCCTAGGCCATAGGCCTAGGTGACGCAGGTGGCGCAGGAAAGGACATGCAGGTACGGGGGTTTTGTAGCAGCTGGCGAATCCACCGAGGTCGATCTTTGTGGACAAGCGGAGAGGGAGACAGATGGGTAAAATACTGCTAACGGTTTGATGTTGGAGAACGGTTACGGTTCCCGTTGTTTGGGTTTTGTCCTTAGCAGTCTCTATTTTGTGGAAACCCTTTAGGTGGTATTTTCCTTTTCTATTTCTTTTGGAGAGGTCAAAGTCATTTTGTTCACAGGCGGTTTCTGCTGTTTTCACCGGGTAGCGGTTGTGAGGCGGTGTCAGGGTTTTACAGGGGCTATTTACCATGGTAAAACAAAGCGAAACGGTGGACCTTGACCCAGCTCCGGAAGATATACTCTCGGTCTGGGGAAAGGAGGTCACGGAGCAGAATATCAACAAGTTTTTTGGGCATTCAGACAGCCATGCGTCCACATTGTTCTCAAGTGGAGGTTCGTGGAGTTCTAAAACTGCTAAAGGGTTACTGGACGAGAGCTTGGAGCTCGCAAGCGGTTTCGGAAATGTCAGCAAGGTTTCGGAGGAGGCAATCCCTCATGCAAGGTCAGGTCCGCTGAGAGACAAGAATACTGCCTCACCTGATAGTAAGTCCCTTTCCCCTTTAAAAATCTTCGTTTCGTCTGGTGGCCTTGAGGATATTATAAATTTTTCCCAAAATAAAGGGTTATGGAGGACTATAGGGGGTGTTCAGTTTGCTGGGAAAGACTTGGGTGACAGGAACAACCATCCGGCTGTAAACAGAGCCCTTTTTTCAAAGGAATCCTCGCAGAGCATTTCAAGGGCGGAGGGGCCTCTCGCCGGTTTCAGTAAGACATCGAATCAGGGGGATTTTGCCAATCCACTCGTATCTGGCAAGGTGGAGGTAGGCGGGTTTTCGGCAGCAGGAGAAGCAGGGAGCCCGGTAGAAGGTTTGATTGAAACCCCTTCCGGTAATGAGGTTCAGCAAGATGCGGAAGATGGAAGCAGCCCTCAAAGGGTTGTAGGAACTACGAACCCTGACTTAGGAGGCAGAGAATCAGAGCCGGAATCAGAAAAGGTAGGGGAAAAAAGGAAGAAGGCCAAACCTTTGAAAAAAAAGCGGGTTACAAACTTGGTTCTAGGTATGGACGTTCAGGTAGAGGATGTTCTGGAAGTGGCAAAGTGTACTCTTGTGGGTAGAGCCAGAGGGAGGTATGTATCCGGAAAATTCTTAAAGCAGTGGGCAGAGAGTCAGTGGGTGGAGACCCCGGCAAATTCTTTCAGGATCGCCACGTTGGTTAAGGGTTGGTTCATGGTAAGATTTGACAGCAAGGAAGCTATGGAATGGGTCGAAGGGAGGAACTGGGCGTTCGGGAATTGACCTGTTTTCTTTAAAAGATGGTCTCCTCTGTTCGACGCTTTAAAGGAAAAGGAAGATGAATTCCCTGTGTGGGTCAGGGCTCCAAATTTACCTCCTTTCCTATGGGTGGATTCCGTCTTTATGTCTATTGGGAACCATTTGGGCACTTATCTGGATGCTGATAGATCCTTTCTTCATACTTTTGAAAGAGCGGTGGCGAGGATTTTTGTAAGGCTTAATCCGAAAGAAGGACTTGCAGAATCGGTCACGTTGCAGTATAAGGATTATGTTTTCGAGCAGACTTTGGATTGTGAACTCCTTCCCTTCAGATGCCACCATTGTCATGAGTATGGGCATTTGGCAAGGGACTGCCCTTTGGGAAAAAGAAGAAGGAGGACGCAGAATAAAGAAGAGGAATGGGAGGGTTTTTTGAGGAATACCGAGGAACTGGTGGAAGCGAACAACCCAGAAGCAGAGCATCAGGAAGAACAGTTTCCCCAGTCAGAAGGGGGATTGCTTCGGGAGGAAGGGATTCCGGCTCGAGCTGCAGAAGACCAGCCCCTCAAGGAAAATCCCACTGATGTTCCGGCCGTCCCTCCTGAAGATGAACCATCTGGTATGCAGTCTTCACCACTCAATTCTTCTTTAAATTCCGAATCAATTATCGGTTGTATTTCCTCGGATTTCCCTCTCGCATCAAATTGCGATGATACTCTTCAAAACATTGAATCTATTTCGGATGCTATTCCTTCTTTAAACATGAACTATGAGGATACCCCTAAGATGAGTCAGGGTACGGGACTTTCTTCTCCTGTCCGACACTATAACCTCAGATCCCTCAGTAAGAGACCTGCTTTCTCTCACGATGTCCTGGAGTCGGTGGGTGGTCTTGGTACTGAGACGTCTAGGGGTCTCCTTAAGAAAGGTAGAGGGCGGAAATCATTTTTATCTAAAGCCCAAGTTAAAGCAAAATTTGATGTGGCTGATGGGAAGCAAATGTCGATTCCTGGGGCACTTAGAGCAGCTAAAACCCCTGATATGGTTATAAAATGATTTGCCTTTCTTGGAATTGTACGGGTTTAGCTAGTAAACCCAAAAAACTAGCTCTGAAAGATCTAATCTCTTGACATAACCCAGATATTGTCTTCCTCCAGGAAACTTTGGGCAAAAGTGCTGATGTCGAATCTGTTCTTCGCTCTTTTTTTCCGGGTTGGATATTTATAGCACTAGATGCTTCCGGTCACTCAGGCGGTCTAGCTATTGGTTTTAAGGAAGGAAGATTAAAGGTTTTAAATCTCTGGGGTCTGTCTCATGTTCTAGGTATGGAGATCATTTCTCCTGAGTTTGATTATCCTTTTTTGTTTATCGATGTGTATGGACCCTGTCAGGGAAGGGTCCGTTTTTGGAACGATTTTCTTTCAAAAGATCTGTTAAAAAACAAAAACCTGATAATCGGGGGAGATTTAAATTTCTCTTTGGGGATCGCTGAAGCTTGGGGGCCCTGTGCGAGGGAAGATCCTCTGTCAGATTTTTTCACAAAAGCTCTTCAGACTCATAAACGGATTGATGTAAATATCATAAAAGCTAAACCCACTTGGAGAAACAAAAGAACGGGAGAGGAGAGAATTGCAAAAAGACTGGATCGCTTCCTCATCAATGAAATGTTGGCTTCAAATATTCCTCTGTTCAGACAATGGGTGGGTGAAGGGGGAAATTCAGACCACTTTCCCATCTTTCTTGAACTCTCCAAGCCCCCTCCAAAATCGACTGCTCCATTCAAATTCAATGCCACTTGGCTTCAGGAGGAGTCTTTTAATCATCTTTTCAGGAACACCTGGAGGCATCCGGGCCCTTGCCCTCTAGAAAACAAAGGAGCCCATTTTATGGAGAATTTAAAAAGGCTTAAGAGAGCAACCATCGAATGGGCCTCAGCCAGAAGGAGAAAACAAAATGAGGAGCTGGTCATTATTGATGATGCACTAAGTGTTTTAGAAGATCCTGAAGCTGATGCTTATGTATCCCAGGAGTCGAAAGAAAGAATTCTGGCTCTAGAAAAGAGTAGAGCAAAGATTCTACTGGACAGAGAAGAGGAGTGGAGATTGAAAAGTAGGGCTATCTGGTTGAAAGTGGGGGATGAAAACACTAAATTCTTCCATAATTATGCAAAGGGCCGGAAAAATGCAAATACTATATGGAAGCTGAAGGACCCTGAAGGTAGGGAGGTTTCTTCTTTTGAGGCTGTATCAAACTTGGGAAAGAACCATTTTCAATCCCTTTTTTCTGACCCTGGGGGGATTTCATTAGCTGAAATTATCAGAACAGCCCAAGCCTTCCCTCGGTTTGTGGAGGGGGAGGAAGCCAAAAACCTTTTTAGGGAAGTGAATAAGGAGGAAGTAGAAAGCATAATAAAATCAATGCCAAAAGATAAAAGCCCAGGACCGGATGGCTGGACCATAGAGCTGTTTTCTCACTTTTTTTATTCTATTGGAGAAGAGCTTACTGAAGTAGTGGAGGAATCAAGGAAGAAAGGAGAAATCTATGGCCCTTTTAATTCAACTTTCATTGCTCTCATCCCGAAAAAAGAGGACCGGAATCTTTTGAAGATTTCAGACCTATTTCTCTGTGCAATACCATATACAAGATTATAGCAAAAATCATTGCGGTTCTCCTGAAACCTATTCTATCTGTATGTATTTCCAATGAACAATTTGGCTTCTTGGACAGTCGGCAAATTCATGAAGCTATAGGGGTGGCCCAGGAAACCATCCACAGCATCAGACAAGCAAAAAAGAAAGGGGCTGTGTTAAAAATTGATCTATCCAAAGCCTATGACAGGATCAGCTGGATGTACCTCAGACTGTTATTGACTCACCTAGGCTTTAAGGTGGAGTTTATAAATTGGATCATGGGGTGCATTTCAAATGTAAGTTTTTATGTTTTGATAAATGGGGCTGCCTCTCAATTTTTCAAAAGCCAAAGAGGTTTGAGACAAGGATGCCCTCTTTCTCCTTTGCTCTTCCTCCTGGCTGCTGAAGGACTTAGTAGATTGATTTCAAATGCCAAGAGATCAGGTTTGATCACAGGTTTGGAAGTTGCTGTAAATTTATTCATAACTCACCTCCTATTTGTTGATGATATTTTATTATTCACAAATGGGAATATAAATGAAATCAATGAGCTTAAAATGATTCTTGATCTGTTTCTGAAAGCTACAGGGCTTCAAATTAATCCCAGGAAGTCTCATTTAATTATGGAAGGCTTCAACAGGCAAGAGGAGATTTTGATCACATCCTACTTGCCTTTTGAAATCTGCAATATGGATCGGCCGTTCAAATATCTAGGGTTTTGGCTAAAACCGACCTCATACAGAAAGTAGGATTGGAATTGGTTGGTGGCAAAAATTGAACAAAGAATATCCCATTGGAGCTTCAAGTGGTTATCGCGGGCAGGAAGACTTACTCTGGTAAATTATGTTCTTCAGGCTATATCGGTTTTTTGGGCTGCTTTGACTTGGATTCCCAAAGGGATCCTTCATAAAATCAAGCAGATATGTAGCAGGTTTCTATGGTCTAGATCTAAGGAGGACTCAGTGCTCCCCTGGGTAGCCTGGGATAAGATTGCTAGACCAAAGGAGTGGGGAGGTTGGGGTGTAAAGCATCTTTTTGGCTTCAGTCAATCTTTGGCAGCAAAATCAGGTTGGTGAATTATAAATGCGGAGAACCTTTGGACTAGAGTTGTAAAAAGAAAATATATTGATCCAGTTCCGCTTGAAGACTGGATTAGGAGTCCAAACAAAAAAGGTAGAAATTGCTCTATTATTTGGAAGGCCACTACAGAGGCTTTTAAAATAATTGAACAAGGTTTAGCATGGCAGGTGGGGAATGGTGAAAATCTGCGGATTGGCAGGGATCCGTGGGTAGGGTGCAACGAATTTTTTTCCTTATCACCTAGTCTTCTCTCCCATCTAGACGCAAAAGGAATCAAAAGTTTAAATCAGATAGCAAACATGGGGCTGTCTTCCATCTGGGGACAGGCATGGAAATCAGAAGAGGACCTGGGTATTGATCCCATTTGGAGGAATGAGTGGTGGCTTTTCCTTCAGGAACTCAAAAGATCAAATGTCAGATTAAAGGACAAGCCAGACTCTCTGGTTTGGGCTCATGCTGAGTCGGGCTCCTACTCCCCAAAGGCTGGTTATAACTTCCTGATGAAGAGAAAGGGATGGGATCCTCCTGTTTGGTGGGCAAAGCTTTTGTTTAAACTGAAGTGCCCCAAAAAAGCCAGAATCTTTCTCTGGTGTGCCTTAAAAAACAAGATTCCTTCTTGGGAAATTCTTCAAGCTCGCTTCAAGCAGGGACCGGGTAGATGCCCCTTGTGTTTTGCAGCCTCTGAATCCATCCCTCACTTATTTCTCATCTGCCCCTTCACAAGACAAGTCTGGGATGAAACAAAAAAGCTCTTGAACATAAACGTAAGATGGGAAGGGGAAGATCTCTCTTCTGCTTGGGAATACTGGTGGACTCACTACCCTGACAAGAATCTGAGGAACCTCCCTCCCATCCTTTGTTGGGGCATATGGATAGCCAGGAATCGAAGCATTTTTAAAGAAAAAGCCACTCCAGCGGAAGTAATCGCAATACAGAGTTCAGCCATTCTTGCCAGCATTCCAGAGCCGGAAGGTCCTTCAAATCTGAACCAGCGGAAGGAAGTCCATATCAGAGAAGGGATCCCATGGGCTTTCTTTGACAGGGCAGCCCAAAATAACTCCACTGGAGCGGGAATTATTATCCATTTAAGCCCCTCACACTCGCTAAAAGCCTCAGTGGGCCTTGGGGTGGGCTCAAACAATTTTGCAGAACTATCAGCCTTAAAACTTCTCCTTTGCTGGCTCATTCACAGAAATATCCTCACAATTCAGATTTTTGGAGACTCGTTGAATGTTGTAAATTGGGTCAATGGGAAATATAGATGCCAAAATTATATGTTGATGCCACTGTTTGAGGAAATTCAAAATTTAAAGCTTTATTTTAATGTTTTCTCCATTGATCATATTTACAGGGACAAAAATGAAGAGGCAGACAGGTATTCTAAAGCAGGTTTTCAACAAGTTTGGGGCTCGTGGAGGATAACAGAGCAGTTTCATGACCAGATCCGTGTGTCGGATCTTCCCCCTTACACTTAATGCTTTTTTAATACATCTGTAAATGCTCTAGGTATCAGTGGACTTTATCTGGTACTGGCAGCATATGAAAACCTGTGTTTTTTCCCTTTTCTGTTTTTCTCTTTACAGTATGAAGAGTACTAGAGACATCTTTGTTTTTTATGCATACTCTATGGGTTGTTTTCCTTTAAAAGGAGACCCAGATTCACTGAGACAGATTTGACTATATTTTTTGACATGGCTGTTCAGGCCGAGTACAGGAGAACTTTTAGTGTTTGTTTAAGACATGTTGATGGCAACACAGAGGAGGTTGTTTCTCTCTGCCTCAAGCAGAATTTTGCTGAATGTTCACTCATCTGATTGTAACTTTTTTATTTTTCTAATAGAAAAGTTCGGCTTTTTTCTTCGGGAAAAAAAGTTCTATAATATATCACTAATAATTAGATAAATAAATAAAGATAACAATATAATGTGAAGTACCATGTTCTTTATACCCATCCATGATATTACCAAGTAATGTATACCTTATGAATAAGAGAGGAAGCTACCAAAGACATTGATATTTTAATGCGACTTAAAGAAAATCTATGAGACAAAAACTGCCCACAACAAGGGTACACGTGTTTTAAAAAAGATTCCACACACCTACAACATCAAAACAAAGAATTTAGAAACAACCAAAACCATTATAAACAACACCAACCTCATGAACCATAGATGATTGAGAATCTATTAAAAAATTACACACAAGGTGACTTTTAAATTCACTCAGAATCCCTCGAGAAATCCCTTGAGAAATAACTTACTATGGATCACTGAAAAATAATTAACCATACTTTATTTTACTATAATAATGCCACATCCATGGTAATTTTCTATTTTTTTTCCAAAGGTGGCAAAACCTATCAAACTCAGGTGTCAAACCAACAGTGAGGACAACCATCTCTGGCTGCTATCCGCGAATGTTGATTTGACTCATCACGGTTATCAAGGAAAACCACGCCACCTGTAATAACCCGCTGGTGGTCCGTAAGGGAGCAGGCTTTCACTCCTTCCAGATGCCTCTGGGTCTTGGGCCGTTAACCTGTTTCCTTACGTCCTAGGAAGACGAGCTCTTAGCCAAGCAGAAGCAGTTTTTACGGCATACTCCAGGCCGATCCATGGTAATTTCCACCACAAAGTTTATAAATATAAAATAATATAATTTTAACATTTAATAAATATAAAATAACATAATTCTTCCGCCTGTACATACTTAACCACGGCTATAATTGTCTAACTCCATGCATACTCGTTGAAAGAATCATATCTATAATGAACGTGGCCCCTTTAAAAAAAACTAAAGAAATATCAAAAGGAACTAAAGAAGTATCCATGATATGTCTTTTACTCTTCAAAATCTTTTTCTTTTATAATCTTTTGTCTTTGTCTTATTATTATGTAATTGGTAGTTATTTCAGACTTGCCGAAAAATATCTTTGGAAATTTATAACAATGAAGAACCAAGATTACAGTCCTCCCTAGAAAGCTTGGAATTTCAAAATTTCAAATCTTTTTTGGTGTCAAAGGAAAATTTGATGACATTTTTGCATTTTTTTTATGCCTTTTATTTTACATTTTAGTCAAATTTAAATGTCCACCTTCCCTTACATGCAAAATCTCTTTCAACTACTCTTGCATCTCAACCTTCATTGATCTCCTATGATAGTGTTGAGTTTTCCTAAATTAACATGCATTTCCAAAATAGCATACAACCATAGTTTTAAGATTTTATAAGATTTTTATTAATAAAAATATCAACAATTTTCCCAAGAACCTTTTTTATAATATCTATATCACATTAAAAAAAATTATAAAATATCTCAAAAAATCAAACATATATCAAAATGAAAATTTTAATAAAAATAAAAATATTTTTAGATAAAAAAAGAAAAAAAAAAGAAAAAAGAAATATATATATATATATAATAAATACTAGTTATAATTTATAGATTCATACTAGTTATGAGTACTAGTTAACTTAACTCGAAACAATAACCATTGATAACCATCTAATAATGATATTTCAAAACTCACTACTTAATTTAATTAATAATTTAATTAATAAATATAAAAGAATGTCATATTTGCAATTTTTCCAAAAGATAAATTTTTTATATATAAAATTTAAGTTGTGTTTATTATAATAAAAAATTATATAAAACCGTAAAACATATTTAATAAAAAACTAGAATCATATGCATTTTAATAAATAAAAAGTAAGATTATTTCTAGAGAACAGCTCTTAAGAGTTGGAAACCTTTCTAATGGTTCCCCCGAACTTTGGAATTGTATGGGAATGTTCGCTTTTCCCTTTTCAACGGGAGCTGCAATGGGAGTTTGGAGAGCCTTGAAGACTATTTTTTTGGAGTTACCACATTGAGTGGGGTTGGGGAATACAAAGCTTTTAGAGAAATATGCTGAACTGCCCCACAAAAAGTGAGCCTAACATGAGCCTAAGTTGAAACCTTCGAATGAAGAAAGGCCAAAGACATCCTTACACACATATCCTTAATTTGAGAAATTGGAGCAATCTCTTGATGGGTTAAGGAAGTGTGTGGCACCTCCATGTAAAGGCGATATTTGGGATGTCATGCTCATGAGTATTTCTTTTGTTCTTTATGTATAAATATGGCAGCAGATTGTTTGTGCATATTGTATGTGGAAGTCAAAGCTTAAACATTAGACTTAAGAATAAGTACAAAAACATATGTAAAATTGTTCCTTTGTATTTTGAAGGCACATTGTTTCAAAGACTTGTCATCTCTCATAATGAATTTAACATTTTAATATTTTATATATATATAAAAGAGACACTCATGGAGAGAGACAACCAAAGAATATATTTATATAAAAGAGATATTATATATTACATATTTATGTATTTAAATTGATTTTAATATTTGAATATTTTGATTCAATATTACTTTTGATTATTATATAAATTATATAATTAAATATATATATATATATATATATATATATATATATATATATATTGAATTTTTTTATTATATAATATTACAGCATTAGCCATGTAAATTTTGGGGAAACCTGTAGCAGTTCCCTACACTAGTACCCAAGTTCCCAAAGTTCCCACTTTAGAAAAACTCATGCAACATAGGATTATTTCTATATATAAAAAATATGAAATTTAAATATAATAAAAATAGTATTATAAAGAAATATATCTTAATTTCTAATATATAAAGTGTGGATAAGGAGCAAATCTGTGCAAGTGCAAATTTATCATTAAGTTTTGCTCCCAAAAATAAGTTTAATCTCTTTTTAGTATTTGGAATTAAGACTAATCTTCTAAAAACCTCATTTTTATAAATCACATAATAATGTCTTAAATTATCCCCTCTTTCAAACAGAAAAAAAAAGTCAAATAAAAATATATCAAAACTAAATAAATCCATTTTAACTCACATTCAATCTCTAAATAAATCCATTTTAACTCACATTCAATCTCTCAAAATTTAAAAATGTTGAAAGGAAAATGAATTTACTAAACATCTAAAGTTAAAATGAATTTAGTTTATATTTATATATAAACGTAAACAAGAAGTAAATTAAAACGAGAAACAACTCATCTTAGCACTTCAAAACATTTCAGGTCTTGCAATTCCATCTTTGATCCTACGTGTCTCATGTGCATGGCAAAATTGTACCACCATGTTATGACAGTCATTCCTTCTGTCGATAATGATTCATGGTTGTAATCTTTCCATTCAAGAGTCAACTCTCATCTCGTGTAGGTTATTATCCTGGCCTTTAAGCAATCGATTAGTTGTTTATCTTGAATTAACCAGTCTTTGATTAAAAATTTAAATAACAATGTATAAGGTTAATATTACAAAAAAAGGTTTATTTTTTTAATACTTAAATTTTATTAGTCTAAAATTTTATTGATTCACTTCATTTTGCTCTTATTATGCAATGATAATTAACCGACAATCATCTGTTCATAAGCATGTCGAATAATATACACTGATCCATGCAATGGAAAAAATGTCCGTAAAATACATATAGAAATTATAATCAACCACCTTGTCGCTACAACACACCCTGGGATCCCTTAGCACGAGAACCTGTGAAATAATCCAACTTCAACAATCCCACCTCCATAGGGCCATACTCCAATGCATCACCGCTCAAAGGGCCATACTCCAATGTATCACCACTCAAACAATAAATGTGGTATTTATTGCATCATCCTTCATCCCGGAGCTTAATCACCAAGACATTTGGCACCCAAATACTAGTGACCCAATAAATTAAAAATAAACAGAAAAAATGAAAAGAAAATCCGATCCACGAGGAAACCCTAAACACACTACCAGGACTTTACATAATGCGTCCACTTAAAGTTCACCAAAAATTTAGACTTGGTCCAGGTCATTTTCATTAATGTAGTACACATTCCACTATTGAAGACTCCATATATGTCAGAGATGAAAACCTCAACGACAACGTACAATTTTTTCTAAGAACATTTATAGTGGACAGAGAAGATTAAATTCTACATGTTCCTCCATTTTCATACCATTGAAGGAGGGGTAGAGAAGATTAATTTGTACTCGTTAGTTCCCTTTGAGGCCATTGAATGGGTTGGTAGAGAAGAGTGTTTCACTCAGAAAACCCCCAAAGGATTGTCTCCCCTATCAAGGTAACGATAATTCGGAAACCAGAAGCCAACCAGGATGTAATAGAGTATGGCCCTGAATTTCGTTAAAACGCATGCTAAACATTAACAATTGTAGTTTTAAGATGATAGGACAAGGTAGAGGGTAAATATGATTTTTTATCAAAATGAGGACGACACCATGCAACCATAAATGTATAGCATGTCCTTTTGAACAACTAGATTTTTGTAGGAGTGACCCAATACAGTTTTTCTTCCCTTGCATAGTGGGAGAGGATAGCTTCGGTTTGAAAATATGTTCATTTTTAGAGTACGACAAGGGAATTTTAAAGAGAGCAAGAGATAAGTGAATCATTCACTATTTTCTTTTCAGGTTGTTAAATAAGAAAGCTAAAATACCTAAGGCTCAGCCTCCACCACCACCCGGTTTTAATTTTGGTCCACCTTTTATTCCTCACTCTGAAATCCGTACCATCCAAAATTACAACCCTCCTTGTAGATCTGTTGGAACTGGAGAAATTTGTCAAACCACACATATTGAATTGTATTTTTCTAGGGTTTATTTCCTTGTATGCTATAATATAGATCGATGAAATTCTTAGGTTGTGGGTTCAAATAAATAGAATGACTTGTGCCACGGGTGATGGAGAGCTGAAATATAATTTAGATATGGATTGGATTTAGTAGGTTAAAAGCCTTAATATACTAGATACTAAAGAAGCAGATACTAAAGCTTCTTTATGTGGTTTTACCTTATAGGGTTTTACCATATAGCATTATACTTGAGCGTTATCGGAATGGGTTTAAAGTATTGTATATATTTGGCGAAAGTTGTTTTTATATTGAGATTTTGCGTGTAGTGTTATTTCAAACATCTCAAATTTCAACCATGAAAAAAACTAAAATGGTATTCGTTGGTTCCTCTATTTTTGGGATCAATTTACTTGTGAGCTTTTGTTACTAACGACAATTGCGGTATAATGTAAGCATATGTTTCAATCTTGTGCATTTTCCAGTAAAAACTTCAACATGGTGTTCTTCACTGTTGATCTGTTCATTTATTGCCAACAATTTTTTTTAACAAAATTTATTATTTACTAAACAAAATATAGTATGACTTTGGGAAATTTTTTGGTTCATTAGAGTCACGCTGCTAGGTTTCTGTCCTCCTTGTTACTATTACATGCAGCATTACCTAAATTTTTAATTAATTTCACTTATATTGCATATTATCTCAAGTTTTTTTATTGTCTTTGAAAATAGGAGAACATGATCTCTCAATCATCATTATTTTATTTATTTACTTTTTAATTTACAATATGAAAAAAATTATTTTTATGTTTAGCATACTAGGATATAGTTGTGATGTTTATGTGCAGTATATTTAGATGTATTTTTGAAATTGTAATATTGTGTAAAAATAGAATTTGATGAGAAGCTTTATATATATATATATATATAGAAGAATTCCAATGCAAGATAACATTGAGACTAGTATGTTTAACGAGTAATCTTATCCACCTAACTAGCTTATGTACCTTTATTCTTGGGTAGTCTTTATGTATTATAAATATAATTTATGTATTGTAAATTTTCAAGTAATGAACAACATTTTTCAAACATTTTTTCAATATTCTCTCTCTGTAATAAGATAGAAACATTTTTGGTTTGGAAGTATAATTCTAGGATTTTGATTCCAACATCCACATCCTATAAGCCCGAGGTCATTAACAGTACTATAGGGCTACTAAAAACACATTGTTTTTACATTCATTTATATTTTTGTTGACATGCACATTGAGGCATTGCCTCTTGCATTTATTAGAATCAATGCACTATGTTCGGAATGCATCTTGCTGCATTTGACAAAACAATGTACCAATCAATTAATGGAACATATCAATATCCATCACATATCATGTGATAATAATACAATAAAATTTTTATAGGTTCCAAACATTATACTGTAAATTACTGCTGAATTTAAAACTAAAGTAATAAATGCCTTAGACAATGGATATACACTATTGTATTTAAAAATATTTGTAAATGTATATGTTTTTTTAATATATCTTTTGCTTGATTTTATTTACACACCATTCAACATTAGTATGATTGTGCTAAAATTTCTTCTCCATCCATGCATAATCTTCCTTTCACATGCATGGATGGGGTCTGTAGAAGAAAATATTAATTTTTCATACAAATCTATAAAAATAATAGATTAAAATGAACAAATATGGTATTAAAGTTAAAAAATAAATATAAATAAAACTAAAAAAAATCATCCAGAAATAGAGTTCTTATTATCTTTGTTTAGCATACCTAAATCATTAATTATATTTCTATTTAAATTGTAATTTTCATTAATATAAGGTTATGCGTTTTTATTGTTTTGTACTCTAATATACTATATTTAAACTAAGCAAGAATAGCTACATTGTAGCCCTTGTTCAAATATCTCAATTGATTCATACATTTCAAAATTCAATAATTAAACTAATTGGTAAGGAATACGACCCTGTTTTAATCTTATCATAAAAAATCATAATTTTGATAATGAAATTATACATCCTCACCAACTTTAATATTTAACATTAAATTAATTTAAATTAATTTAATTTTAGTTATAAAATTAACTTATTTATCATAAATTTATTAAAAGTGATTAATAAATTTATTATTTCATTTAATTAATATAAAAAAATTCGTGTCAAATGGTTGATTTAAAAAGATTTCACCGAAAAAAATGATTGATTTTAAAATGATTCATTAATAACCCACAAATGTTAATCATGAAGTTAGAAGATGTGATAGAAAGTGTAAAGCCCCCACATTACATCAATTGGATATCACCTTCAAAGTGCCTCGTGGAAATAAAAGACAAAATAATTAAAATTAAACTAGAAAATACACATATAAAAAATATCCCGCTTGCATATAAACATCCCCAAAAAAAAAACAGAATAGTGTTTGAAGACTTGTGGAGACTTGACCTTCTAGTGGATTGCAAAAGTAAACTCGTTTACATCATTTGAAAAGGGGAATCTACGAAGAAGAGGAGAGAGAATGTATAAAAATTCACGGATTTGTAATTTATGATGTTTGTAATTTATGAGGTTGTACGGAGCCAAAATACTAGAAAATAAAGTTTAATGTTACTCATATTCGATTGGAGCTATTCCCGATAGTTTTTTATATGATAATTTCTATTCCTATGGTATAAGAGGGAAAACTTATAACGCTCTTTGTAAACAAATATATGGTAAGCATCCATATTCGACAATAAGGAAATAAAGAAGCATTGTTAGAAGCTTAAGAGAGAATGAAAAGTACAGAATGAGAGCACTTCCTATACGTAACAATAAGGAAATAAAGAAGCAGTGTTAGAATTGTTGGAAGCTTTAAAGAGAATGAAAAATACAAAATGAGAGCACTTCTTATAAGTAACATGGAAAAGAAGATTCAAAAGCTAGGTTTGCTTGATCACGTAGAGCATTGCCATATTGATGGAGAGAGTAACACAACTATGAGTAATAAAGAATAAGGTCACTTTATACAGACTGAGCATGAAGAAGAAGAGGCCAGTCGAAAAGTTTTCGAGAGTGAGAAACAATGAGGCTTTGGTAAAAACCTCTCTCCTCCTTCATTTTCTAATCTTCCGTTTTATTTGCAAGCATTTAGGAGCGTAAGGTTAATATTGATAATTGAAAAATTGGTTGAAGCAATTAGAAGTTTATTTTGTTGTTTATGAAATCAAAAAAATATTTTTGTTGTTTAGCAAATCAAAGAAATATATCTATTTGTTTTTCTTATTTGAATATAGTTAGACATGTTCTATTAGGGTGGGAGATATTTGTAGATGGTTTAAAGTTAGAAAAAAAACTCATGGTTATGGATGAGAAGATTTAACCACTTTTTTGAAATTACAATCTTATTCTTTTCACAATGAAGTAAAGGAAAATGATTTACACTTATATTAAATTGTAGAAACATTTACAAATTTTAGTAATTTTGTAAATTCAAACCATATAATGTTTGGTGATATTTTTGTAATTTATAAAATAAAATACCTTTAGGTTATAGCAATTGGATGAATCATTCTAGAGAGAAATATGAAATGGCATATATTTTTGTATAAAAAAAAATAGAAAAATCGCTTATAGGTGACTTTTAGCCACTAAATGTTTCCCACTACAAACATGAAAAACATATAAAATAAAAGTATATTTAGCCATAATAAGGAAGAGGTGCTAAAAAATAGACATTTCAATTTTGGAACAAGTTGTCAAGTCTTGTATCTCTTTAGAAGAACCTAGGGTAGTTGTGAAGTCCCTTGGGGTATTAAGCCATATTCAAAGGAAACTACAACACACTGTGTGAAAACTATATACGAAGTGAGACATAAATCTCTCTACATTGAGTTAGAAATAAAAAATGAGAAATCTCACTAGGCCTTAAAAAGAGTAGTAAGGCCAAA
Source organism: Pinus tabuliformis (assembly GCA_031772625.1). NCBI lineage: Eukaryota > Viridiplantae > Streptophyta > Pinopsida > Pinales > Pinaceae > Pinus > Pinus tabuliformis. The sequence goes on from CM062807.1 coordinate 1,097,335,007, forward strand.
GAAAAAAAGATTACATCTAGAATCCCAAATGAAATATATTTAAATAGTCATTTCAAATATTGTGATATGGATGGGAAGATAAGATGGTTGTGCCAAGAAATCCATTAAGGGCTGCATATAAAATGGTACAAAATCTTGAATGCAGCAAATGTAGGGATTAAGAGAAAAAAGATAGGGGTAGAAAGCATCTATAATGTGGATAAAACCATAGAATCACATCACAATGCATTAATTAAGAGTAAGTGAAGATAAAAGTATATTATTCTAAATCAATGCTTAAGTGAAGGGAAATAAGGAAATGTATTATTTGACGATGGTTCTTAGTTTAGATATATTCTTGAATCCTCATAGATTAGCTTATCCTAGATATTTGGGATATATTATAGCCAACTCCTTTGTATTTGATCTTAATCGTCAACACTTTGTGATGAGATTTAAGCCAATACCTTAATAAAACCAATGCTAACCTAAACCAATTGATGTGCGCCACATAAATTCTCTAATAATATCACTTCACATCTACAAAATAATCTAGGCACTAATGTTGGTGCATGGGATTTACACTAAATTTCCTCCTCGACATCTTTTTGTCGCACTGTCAAAGAATATCTCTCCCACCGAAATGAATATTTAAATAATATAACACATATGGTTAACATGAGATTCTTTCATCATGTGATGGGTCTCTTAGGTCGCTATACTACTAGTGTAACCCCTTATTGTTATTAGTACAACCCCCTTATTATATTGTTCTGCCCATGTAGTCCCCATATTGTTATTATTGTGCCCCATAGAAGCCCACTATTGTTATTATTGTGCCCTTACATTATTATTGTTATGTCGGCTTTGATTATGTTATGACCCCTTAGACTCGTATATATAGAAAGGAGGTATTTTCATTTCTTATCTAAGAATTATTCATTTGTGTAATGTAAAGGAGGTTCCCCCCTCGAAGAGGCTTATTTATAAGGCGTTGATCTATCTTTTCTATATTTTTGTGAGCTAGTTTCATAACATTTGGTATGAGAGCTTTGGATTCTAGGGTTTCGCTGCTCCAAACAGGTCATCGTGGAATTTTTGCTATAACCTTTTTTTGTGATGTTTTAGAAGTGAAAAAACAAACCCATTTGAGATGAAATCGCGTTGAACCTTGGGTCTAAATTTCAGAGCTTGTATCTCTATATTTTCGGAGATATTATCTAAGGAAGTTAGGGTTTTTTCAAGCTCTAGAATTTCATCTAAAACAGGTCATCATGAAATTTTCACTATAATGTTTTCTCTACAAAGTTTCAAAAGCTAAAAACACAACCCATTTGAGAAGAGATTGGGCTAAACCTTGGGTCCGAATTTCAGATCTTGGCTCGCTATATTTTCGGACATATGATTTGAGGACGTTAGGGTTTGTGAAGACTATCGAATTACATCCTAAATAGGTGACCTTGGGAAAATTGTCCTAACTTTATCTCTAAGCATCAAATTGAAATTCCATAAGAAGTTATAGAAAGAGGACAGATTTGGGTATAATTTGTAGAACCTATGGTTGAAACAGTGACATGTGGTACATCATACAAGTTCACTCTACTGAACTAGCCTATAATTAGGTCATCAGGGGAGATTGGGAATAAATATTCCTTCGGGAATCCAATTGTGATCAGACTTACGGAGTTACATAGAGGACTCATAGGGCTATTACAGGTCAAAATTTCAGAACTTAATGATCCGAAATTACAGAGCTACAGTCGTTTCAAGATTGAGCGCCTAAAATGAAGAAAAAACGAGATGAGGAAGTTTGATGGCAAGGATCTGGTATATTGGATACTACAGATGGAGAAATATTTTGATCTACATGGTGTACCACTGTTACAAAAGGTACATATTGTATCTAATTATTTAGAACCAGATCTATCTTTATGGTATAAAGGGATTTGTTCTCATAAATCACTTGTTACGTGGTCAATTTTCATGGAGAAAATGATAGCACATTATCAGGATACAAAGAGAAACACCTTCTTTAGCCAATTGATAAATCTCAAACAAAAGTGTTCAATGGTAGAGCAAATTGAGGAATTTCAAAAATTGAATATAAGGGAAAATGATATTCCAAAGAAGCAGAGGGTTGATGTCTCCATAGGGACTTTGAGGGATAACATTCAACATGAGGTTCATCTTTGGGAACCTGATCCATTGGAGAGAGAATTTAGGTTGGCAAGAAAAGTGAAAAGAAAAATTATGGAAACAAGGAAGTCTACCCCTCACAACTATAAAGATGGAAGTGTTGTTTCTCCTTACCTTCCACAACCTACAAGGTTGACACCATAACAATTTGAAGAAAAAAGAGCAAAAGGGCTTTGTTAAAATTGTGATAACAAATACACTAAAGGTCATAAGTGTGCTGAGAAGAAATTATTTTACATAGATTATGAAAAGGAGGAAGAAAAGCATCAAGAAATGTCAAAAGAAGAGGATATACACCAAGAACCAACCCCAAAGAAAGAAGAAATGAATATGGCCATATCTTGTATTACAATGGTAGGAATTACCATTTCTCAAACTCTCAAGATAGAAGGACATATCAAGAAGAAGAAGGTTCAGGCAATGAAATATCAAGAAGAAAAGTATCAAGAAACATTAAAACAAAATGATACTCACCAAGGATCAACCCTGGAGAAAGAAGAAATGAATCCAGCCATATCTTGTAATGCATTGGTTGGAATTACCACTCCTCAAACTATAAATATAGAAGGAAATATCAAGAGGAAAAAGGTAATAGTGTTAATTGACTTCGGTAGTACCCATAATTTTATTCATTGTAAGATAGCCAAGGAATTAAATTGCTTCCTATATCCAGCACGAGAGTGTCAAGTGACGGTTGTAAGTGGAGGAACCATAAATTGCTCTGGAAAGTACCATAATATCAAGCTATCCATGGGAGAATATGTATTGAATAGCCTAATGCTTTCCATTCCAATGGGTGGTACTGATGTTCTACTAGGATTCCATGGCTACAATCCTTGGGTACAATAGCTTTTAATTTTCAAGAGCTTTTCATGAAATTTTCTTCGAAAGGAAAGGAAGTTGAATTAAGTGGTATCACAGGGAAACCAGGAAAGATAATCAGTTCTAACAAAATGACAAAGCTTCTAAAGAAAGAACAATGTGGCATAATTGCACAATTATGTTCGCTAATGGTTCCCACATCGAAATCATCTATTTCTCCAGATCTCCAAAAATTCTTGGACAATTATTCCAAGGTCTTTGAGACTCCCAAAGGTCTCCCACGTATTCGTGATCATGATCATGCTATTCATTTGATTCCAAGAAGTGTTCCTCCAAACATCAGGCCTTATAGATATACTTATGCCCAAAGGAGTGAAATTGAACATATGGTTGTAGAAATCGTAGAGATTGGTATAATTATCCAACCAAATTTGATAAAAAAAGCAAGGAATGAATGGAAGAATGGCGAAGCAAAGTGGGAACTCATTCAAAAGTTGTCGAAGATCCCAGTTCCAACAATATTGCCAAAACTTGTCAAGCAAGGAAAAATCATATTGGAACCTGAAGCATTCACAGAACCAAGAAGTCGACAGCTACAAAATCGATCAATTTCAGAGAATCTCATCAAGTGGAAGAACTTACCGCTGAGGATTCCACAGGGAAGGATGAAAATTTTATACAGAAGCATCAAGAACTACTCAAATGTTGAGGACAACACTTTTTGAAGGAGAGGGGCATGTTAGGTCCCTATACTACTATTGTAACCCCTTATTGTTACTAGTACAACCCCCTTATTATATTGTGTGCCTGTGTAGTCCCCATATTGTTATTATTGTGCCCCATAGAAGCCCACTATTGTTATTATTGTGCCCTTACATTATTATTTTTATGTGGGCTTTGATTATATTATGACCCCTTAGACTCCTATATATAGGAAGGAGGTCTTATCATTTTTATATCTAAGAATTGTTCATTTGTGTAATGTAAAGGAGGTTTCCCCCTCGAAGATGCTTATTTCTAAGCCGTTGATCTATATTTTCTATCTTTTTGTGAGCTGGTTTCATAACAAGGTCTTTGATGATTGACATCTCAATAGATAATGACTTCCACTTTTCTATGACATGACTCATGCAGCAACAAGATGAGTGGTCCATGGTCCATGTGTTCATGAATTTCCATGGTTCGACGTGATCCAGCTTATAGTGGTTGAGGAAATAATTTTAACCATTGTCCCAATTAGGAATAAGACAGGATCTTTGAGATAGGGGGGAGGTGAGGAGAGTATTGGATAACTAGATCCTTTCGTTTTACTTTTACCAGGTTCATGAAAAACAAAAAGAGTCACATCCATATTGAAAAAAATAAAACGTATTCAAATATTATCAAAAACACTATTAATATATCTCCATTATTACATATTGTGTATCCACTTCGAACTACAATTACAATTTCTAATTCATGTAAGCGCACTAAATTTTATAATTCAAGGTGTGAGTCAAAATACAACACAATCCTTTTATTTCACCATTATATGGTTACTCTTAAAACATAAAGGTTTTGTTGGTGGTGCTGGAAATCCATCAACCAAGGGGCTATCGCCGATGTGAAGTCCCAATTAGACCCCACAACATTTGGAGTACGAGCACCATTTGTAATATCACCTCGGTTTCCATTTATCTTAGAAATAAGCCTTGGCTCTAATTGTCAGCAAGAGAGAACAGTGCACATGCACCATAGAAAATCAAGGAGGGTGTGCCTCATGAGTGTCTGATTGTATTTGTGTCAAAGTTCTTTCATTGTGGAGGGGAGGAGAAGTGAGCCTCTAAGAGAGAGGTAGTGGTAACACATTAGTAGAGACACACATGAACAAGAAGGGTTCATGCATCATCAGGAGGAATAGTCCAAAGAGATGCAACGATCACTGAAACCAATATAACAAGGAAGATATGTCTAATATCCAATGCAATAGTACAAATGAAAGCAAACATGATTAAAAACATTCATAGAATAGTCTTACAAATATCCATGATCCATGCATGAAGAATGTGTTGGCCTTGAAGGCTTATGCTATTAAGTAAATGCTCTAAGACACATGTATACAATAAGCATCACTAGCTCGAATAGTGGATCGTCAGAGCCATCCTTTCTCATCAAAATAACTGATATCTATCTCTAATGCCTTACGGGAGCATCCAAGGTAAAAAGTTCCTTACTCATACAATGAGGGAGTATATATAACCAAGGGGTGATCCTTCCCCTTCCTTGTGACTCTTTGACTACCCTCATAATTATTTGACTTCCTATGAATTTTCAACTTACATAACTCTTTATATTCCATGTGTGTCCTTTGGATTTGAACTTTATAATACATTTTGAATATCATTTACATGATCAACATTGACCATGTGGCATATGAAAAATAATGACATGACATGACATGACATGACACTACTGACATGGAATGCCTGATGATGTGGTAGTGTCAAGCCATTGTTGTTGTTGTGTGTTGAGTGTCTGCTTGAGAATGATCTTCTATTCACCTCCATGTGACTTGGTGATAAGGAATATTCAATGATATTAAGAGTATCTTTCAGCTTGTTCCCTCCTTTATCCCTTTCTTCATCATCTATCCATAGAATGGTAAGGTACCTATATCTACAATTCACTCATGATGAGATGACATTAGTCCAAAAACACCCTAGTCTAAGATGGTGCATTCTGATCCATTGACTGAGCCAGAACTAGCTGATAGGTTGGGCTAGAAGGCTCAGTTACTGCCCAATTGTGCAGTTCAAGCAGTGAGGGGTGAAACTTGAGCCTTGATACTCTATAATGCACAGTTTAGACTAGGTTTATGAAGAAAACTACGTAGTTCTGGGAGCCATTGAAGCAAGATGTGGGGATGGACACTAAGTGAACACACTGCACAATTCTCGGAGACAAGGGAGGTTGGGATATTGCATAGTTGCACTTATTATGACCTCAAGGGATGAGCTTGAGGCTATAGATTATGAAGTGTGCAGTTAGGGCCATGTTGAGAGAAAGGATTGCACAATTCTGTAGGCTAAGGTCAGAGATTGAGCACACAAACTTCTTAGTGCAATAGTCCTGGAAGGTAGGAACTACACATTGCATAGTGCCAAGGGGCAAGGTCACAGCTAGAGGATTAAAACTGCATAATGCATAGTTCAAGGAGGTCAGGTGAAACCAAGTTTCTTGGTGGGGAAGTCTTCTAAAAAATGTTTTTGTAAGACCAGTTAGACTAATGTGAACAGTGATAAGACTTTCAGTTTGATCTCACACTTAGAATACTTGAGGACACAATAACACAGATCCCTCACGGCACATGAAGAATGAATTTCCCTTCGTGTGACAACTTTATGACCAGTCATGACAACTGTGGCATTTAAGATACAGTTTGCGATGACCGTGATGACACTTGTGTGAAAGTGCTTAAAACTTTACGAACGAGTGTGAAAAATGTTTACATGATTAGAAAAACTCGTATTCACAAATATGGACCCTTGAAACCACCATAACACGCTTCTACACATTGTATGATGGCTAATCATGCGAAAATATGATAATTTATCCAACTTGCAAAGGAGAAAAAAATACTTCAAGAAAGTACATGAAATGGGTTTTTGTGTTTGCAACAACAATGTACAAGACCAAGGAAGGCTCTGAAATTTAGTGTAAGCCAAAATTTTGGAGGGTGTTGTAGAAGCTACAACACTTGGTGACACACTAGTAGAATTCCATCTTCTATGCCTCGATTAAATTCTTCTGTGTAGGCCATTGGTTCTTTAGGGAATATTGATTCATCATGAAGATTATTTTTTCCTACCCACTTACCCAATAAATAGACACGATCCCCTTTGTGCCTTCTTTGTTGAACACAACATAAGGTTCAGCGATATCATAATGTTTCGAGTTATCAACGATATTGTAAATTGTGAGCTTAAGATTTTCAGAGTATAGTTTTTCATCTTTGATGTTGTTTCACTATGAACATACCTCGATAGTACCCCGAAGGAGTCATGCAGGAGCACAAGAATTTCTCTGCTGCTAACGAGCTTGGACAGTACCCCGATGGAGTTACGAGCTTCACTTATCTACACAAGAAGCTTTTCTCTTCTTTCACCTTTATTTATTTATTTTAAATAGGGTTGTGTATCGACACTTATTCGTTTTTTGGTGGAAGATGGAATTGGACTTATTGAGAGCATAAGAGTTTTTTCCTTCAGAGAAGCATATAGAGACCTCTGATTTAGGTTTTCTCATTTAGATTTTTCCCCTTCTCCTCTTCAACTATTTGGATATATATGAGCAAACTAAAACAAAAAACCGATTGTTGGAATAATGTTTCCTAACTAGACGTAGGTTTATTGTTGGACCAAAACTCTCCTTAGAGATGGATTGTATTTTTCATCACAAATTCATGGACAAAAAGATGTAACTAACACAAGGAAGATAAACTGGACATTAGCCAAACGTTGAAGTGTCACAAGATTCTTTAGAATTCAACCACACACATACTAAGAATCCAAAATAGGTCCATGCACAACACTTATCCACGTGATGAAAACAAAAGGAGGAAATCAACAAGAAATAAAAGCAAAAGAAATAAAACAAAAGGAAAGATAGCACACAACAAGGAAACAAAACCAGAAGCCAAGCAAAATAAATTAAACCAAATCATAATGCAAGAGAAAAGTAAGAAAAGACAAGAGATACTAAAGAGAAAAGGATGATATGGGTGCAACAGAAGGAAAACTAAGATGAAGCTAATCATACTCCTAATCTAACAACTAGAACGTCGGGGTCACATATAATGGAATTTCCAATGTAACCACCGTAATTGTTCCTAGCCGGCAATCACAAAGATACAATCGATTAAAACAGATATAAAACAATGTGCAAGATAAAAGATGAGAGCTTGACTAATTTGCACAAAAATTTGAAGGTCATGCTTGTGGGTAGAATGTTGTGTCACAACAACTACTTCCATCCAATTTACATTCTTACCTCTCCGACAAAAAGCATAATCAATAACATCTCAAAGATTCTTGCGAATGCACCTTCTTCTATGTCATTCTTCTTAGCAAGCATGAGAAAAAGCGGAAACCTATTTATTGCAATGGGGATTATCGAGTAATATTTCTCCAACCATTCAATGGTTGGATCATAAAATTCATGATTATCCTCTTGAAAACCTTCAAAACTTGGAAAGATGGATTTTCAATTATTGACACGGGATTATAATAAGAATCTTGTAAGGGAAAATAGATCTTATCATATTCAGAAATCATGTCGAAAGTGTGAGGACCTGACATAACCAACAGTAGAAACTAAAGTGCCTCAACCACTCAACAAAAATCTGGATAGTGAGATGTTGAACGATGAAGATCGAAGGATGTAAAACAAATACCATTGGATATACTGGTGGGAAAATGATAACATGAATGACTGACATCAAAGGTAGAATATTGATCAGATGAGATGATTAAAGCATCAGATTCCCAGTTTGTAATAAATGAGGATAAATCAATTTGAACAATTATACAAATGCTCTGAACAATTGAACCAAGTTACTCACTAGCCAAATGTGACAAATTGTTTTCCTGTAACTGGTGAGAAGTTGTGCAAGCATCGTAATGATGAGAATAATTTAAAAGGGATGTCAACACAACAAATACATGATACCACTCAAGACATGGTGAATGGAGCATAGCTTGGTTCGTTTGATAACGCATGCATTTATTATTACTCAAGAGGACTATAGGTGTGATGCAAGGGAATATTTGAAATATAACATTCACGAGAAAAACCAGTAGCTAAGCATTGAGAGATGAATCTTATATTTATGATTTCTTTGGCCAAAGATAGTCTTTCAAATGAAGAATTTCTCAATTCCATGACTTTATGAGAGACACACATTCCAAGCCAGAGTTTGATGCGAGAGTTTTGAAGGAAAATGAATAAATTGAAAAAGATTCTTGAATCTGGTCAGAGGTAAAATATTCAAAATTTGAAAGATCATACCCGGAATACCAAAAAAAAATTCAAAAAGAAATTTTCATCAAGTGAAACCATGCAAAGAGAAGGATTGTGTGGGAGAAACCATATCTGACTTAGTTTTGGGGGCTTACTAGAGTTGTGAGATCCTGACATAACCATCAATGGAAGTTGAAGTGCCTTGATTCCCTAGCAGGTCTCAAAACTTTCTAGGATTGTAAAATCACATTTTGAAGATTGAAAAAAATCATGCATAGTTTGATGATAGCTGCTACCACTGGTTTCAATAAAGTCACTACTCACTAGATGGAAAACATCTCTATCACTAATTCAAGCAGATTTTTCAAATTCACCAACAATATTACTCAATTTGAAAGATTCTTCTGATTCCAAATTCAAAGATAAAAGGATCAGGGAAATTTTGGGAGCAAGCTGATTTGAAGAGTTATCATCATGCAAGATAAGAGATGACGATGGGAGGGCAGAGTACTCAATGATTTCATTTTTTCATTTGCATCATGGATGATCTTAGCACATTGTGCCAATTGAGAGGTTGACACATCACATGAAGGACTTGGAAAACGTAGAGTATCCTCGTCACAAGTAGATGCATCACAAATGATAGATCACAAGGGATAATCACATATTCTTTGACCAAATGATATTTTGGATCTAAAGTAAATTCTTCATGAGAAACCAAAAAAAAAGGTTTATACACCTAAACATTTGCGATGGCATATATCAACAAAGTCATCATCATTATAATGATTGTTTCTATAGGCTATAGATGGATTGAAAGAATTAATTACATTTGATTCATTACAAAGATTAGCAGAATGAAAATCATCCAAGGATGGAAGCGCATCATCTTCACATGGGGTATTTTTCAAAATAGAAGAAGGATTCAAAACATATTCACCTTCCTCCTCCTCTACCTATGTAATGTGACTTCCTCATATCTGATCACAATTTGAACTAGTAATGTGAAAATCAAGAGTGTGGAAAATTAGCTAGTGGGACAAATTGCTCACGCAGATCACGATACAAAGAGTCATGGCCTATAGATGATAGAGTATAACAAAAATCCAAATCAGATTTGAGACACAAATTATGAACAGTAACATCATCTTGTGAAATGAAGGAGTTAGTCTTCACGGTAGGCTTCATGAGCGAATCTGGAATTTCCTCCATTGAATTTGAATCATGAAAAGTGGAAGAAGAATGAGAAGATGGATTAGGAATTTGACATGCAGATTTACCAACTTCATAATCACCACAAGGAGGCACCTACATCAGGAATGAAAAAGGAGGAGCAAAAAGAATGAAAGGAATAACAGGTTCCTCCTATAAAAATAAAGGTTTCTCATGATTCACACGAGTTGGGGAAGTAGGAAAATCAAGGGGTTTAGGTTCACCATGTAAAGAGATAATAACTAGGCAATCAAACTCTTGTTTCAAGAAATCCTTATTCATCTGTTCTTCAGAAATTTCATGACAAGGGTGAAGGAATCGATCAGAAAACTCCTCAACTAATTTATTAGGATTCATTTGTAAGAGATTGATTCTTTACAAACATCTTGGTAATTCTACCTATAAAAGGCTTGATGAATCTCCCTGAGGAATGGATGGAAGTAGGTGGAAAGATATGGCACCATCAATTAACATGACCTTAAAGGGTGAGGAAGAAAAGCACACAAGCAAACTCTTCATCATTTATTTCGTAAGATTCACAAAATTTAAGAAAATAAAAAATGTGCTCGATTATGGATGGTCCATCATCACCATCAAAATTTAACTGGGACAGTTGATAGAGAGCCTCATCTGGGATTGAAAATTGATAAAGGGAAAAATTAGAGAAACACCCCGACACTAATATTTGAGTATGATCCATTTTAGATAAGAGCTTCAAACCAGATTCAATAGGCTCAACTTGTCATCTGACCCTCCTTCTAGCACCTCTGTTGATAGTGTTGGAAATCTATCAACCAACAGGGTCTCCCCAATGTGATGTCCTAATTAGACCTCACACACTTTAGAGTATGAGCCCCATCTAGAATATCGGCCTAGTTTCCATGTCTCTTAGAGATATGCCTTTGCTCTAACTGTCAGCGAAAGAGGGGTGTATATGCACCTTTGAAAAGAAGGGGGGTGTTCCTAGTGAGTGCTCGATCGTAAATGCGTCAATGTTCTTTCACTGTGTAGGGGAGGAGAAGTATGCCTCTAGGAGAGAGGTAGTAGTACCACCCTATTATAGATACACATGAACAAGAAGGGTCTGTGCAACGTCAAGTGGAATGGTCCATAGAGATGTGATGGTCATTGAAACCAATATAACGAGAAAGATATGTCTAATATATGGTGGAATAGTCCATGAGGATGTTGTTGTGAAGATAAATCCCCTCTGTGGACATAAGCAATATCTCTAGCCCAATTATTAGGTCTAGAAACCAACTGAAGAAACTAATTGAGACCTTCCTTGCTTATCTTTAAAAATGTAGAGAGAGAGAAACCTACCTTGCTCTGATGTTAATTGCTAAACCCTTTGGTGATAGCTTCGATCTCCCAGGTTCCAGGCTCGCTCCTTGCATGTTCTTTATGTCCAAGTACCTGCAAGAGGGATCAAAAGAAAATATAAGCTATGAGATCATACATAGTATATATCAAACATAAACTACTTGATAGATCAAGGAATTTTAAGCTAAATGCATAAATATTTAGACATTTATGGAAAGTGAAAATCAAATGTATATATCAATGAATAAAAAAGGGAAGAATACAACCATTGCCTTGATGTTGGAGACCTCTTTATGGTGGGTGTCCAAGTCCAAGCCAAGACTCTTCAAGCACTCCTTCTCCAAGTTAGATGGGAAACATTTAGCATAATCACAACATATAAATGCTAGCAATCAATGACCAACCAATTGGGGATGGATGCGATTTGGTTTATAGGAAGGGAGAGGGAGTTAGGGATCCACAAAAGAGGGAGGAAGGTCCGCATCTCAAGGGGAAGGCCCTTAAAGGTAGGATAAAGAGCTCCAAATGGGAGAGCTCGACCATATCTCTACCCAACAACATCCATCTCACTGTTTCTCAAAGTTTCGAGCATATGAAGCTTCTCCTCCGCTTTAAGAAAACCTGCCAGAAGAGGTTCAACCCAAGTTTTCATATCAAAACCCGTGATGTCAGTGCTAGGTCAAAGAATTGCAAATTTCCATCAAAACATGAAGGCATTGGAGCAAAGAGCATTGATCCTAAAATTTGGGGTTTCAGTCAACCTTCTCCAAAATTGACTCACGACAATTTTTCTTCTATCCTTGAGGGATGTTTTAGTGTGTATTTCATGATGAAGATACCTCATAGTTGTCAACATTTTGGCACTTCCAGATGTGGAACACAAAGTGAACAAGAGGCATGACAAAATACTGTATAATAGATACGACAACGATAATAGAAATTACAACAAATTCTTAATATGATAAGTACCAAAATAACCAAAATAGTTCAACTAGTTTAGAGTTGATAAAAGAAAAACTGAATTACAAACATTCATAGAATATTCACAAATATCCATAATCCATACATGAAGATTGTGTTGGCCTTGAAGGATTTTGTTATTAAGGAAAAGTTCCAAGACACCTGTATACAATGAACATCACTAGCTCCAATAGTGGAGCATTGGAGCTACTCCTTGCTCATGAAAAGAACTAATCTATCTCTCTAATTCCTTGTGGGAGGAGCCAAGGATAAAAGTCCCTTGCTTATACAATGAGGGAGTATATATAACCAAGCGATGGTGCTTCCACTTCCTTGTGACTCTTTGACTACCCTCATGACTATTTGACTTCATAAGAATTTTCAACTTATATGACTCTTTATATTCCATGTGTCTCCTTTGGACTTCCATGTTACAATACATTTTGAATACCATTTGCATGATCCAGAATGACGATGTGGCATATTCCAACTCATGACATGTCATGGCGTGACACTACTGACATGGACTTCTTGATGATGTGGTAGTGTCAAGCCACTATTTCTACTTTGTGCTTAGTGTCTGCTTGAGAATTCTCTTATTTTCATGATTCAAATTAGATCATTATATTGTTTATCATCCATCTCAATGCATTTGGAGTTAAAAAAGTGGAGGAATCGGCTCACGGGACCATCTTTACTAGCAGACTGAGTTTGAAAAAAATGTGGTGTGAAACCTTCCAAGAAAATTTTAAGGCATCCAACAACATTTTTTTGGGTAAAAATTTGTCTCTTAAGCTCTCATCTTATCATTCTATTCTACACATAGAGATATTTCCAATGGAGCAAGAACCATGTCAATCAAAGTCTGTATGCAAAAGTTATGCGACTCATAAGTTGACCTTCTTGTCTTCACACTTATAGCTTGGGAGGATGTTGTGTCAGCCCCATTATTGATGGCAATGGGCTAGCCACGTGTTTGTGATGTAAAAGACTCTAGAAGAGTTTATTTCTTAACCCTAGTTAAGAGTTGATGTAGCCAAAATTAACCACTAGTAGGCTATCCAGTTGTGTTATAGTCGGGCCACTAGAAGGTAGAGGCATTCCATTCTTTCAAGAGAATTTTATTCCATAGTTGAGAAATATGGATAGGAGAGATATGAGGTAGAGCACACTGAGAGAATATATGCATTGTAGTATCCCATGGGCCAAAAACATTACTTCTTTGTATCTGCAACCATATTTCCAGGTAGCAAAAGAGAGTGAAGTGGCCTCACTTTCAAGCTCGGTTTTCTTCGAAAGGGGTTTCCGAGAGAGAATATCTTGTGTGAGATTATTTTTCCATTATCTACTTTTATTATTGATTTACTTTTGCCTTCATGCACTAATTACACTTACTTTTACAAATCTAGAAATTAAATAAATCTGTAATAGTGTAGAATCTCATATTTGTAATATAATATTATCAGATCTGTTGTGATGAATCGTCCAGTGGAATATCCACAACATTTTACAGATCATTTGGTATCAAAGTAGGTTTATTTGGGCATTTTGTGGATATTGTATGGATCTAGATCAGTGAGGCCAAAAATCGTAAAACCCTAATCATGGGCAACGAATCTATAAATGAACCTCATGATCCTATAGAGGTGAGGTTTTCGCACCTCAAAGAACAAGTCATGAATATAAACCACAATGTAAACCTCCTCATGGAGGTCCTAAGCAACAAGATGGGGATATTGAGAGAAGAAGGGGGTTCGAATGTAGAGAATAAATCAGAAGGGGGATCGGGAGATTGGGAAGACACAGATAACCAACCAAAGAAAGAACTCGAAAATGGTCAACCCAGTTTGAGTGCCATGAACCAATCCCTATTTAATATGGAAGTAAAATTCAATATGAATCCATACCCCAGCAAGATAGACACTTTGAAGTTGAACCACTGGTTTCAACAACTGGAAGTTTATTTTAGTTTCCACGAGATTGAGGAAGGGTAGAAGATCTCATTCACATGGCTAATATTAGAGGGCCATGCACTGACTTTATGGGAGAGCCACACAAAAACCCTAAGGCTGGAGCGAGAACTTCTAGTGACTAAGTGGGAGGATTTAAAAACACTCATTAAGTCATATTTTTATCCCATTGGGTACATGGAAGACCAATGGCTCCAGTGGCATTACTTCAGGCAAAAGTTAGGCCAAAGTGTGTAGGAGTACACCACAAAATTCAAAAATATCGCTATAACATTGGGAATCTCTCCAGAGAACCCATATGTACTCCTTAAGTGTTTCGGGGGTCTTAACCACCATCTGCGGGATCAAGTGATGTTTTTCAAGCCCAAAATAGTGGACGGGGCTTGTGTATAGGCACAATACATGGAGAACATAGGCCTGAAAAGAGAACAATCAAGTGGATTGAAGCAAAAGGAGCAACAAGATGCTTCTAAGGATGGATGAGAATATCATATGTACGTTAGTGCAGAAGGAGGTGAATCTGAGTAACCTTCATCAAGAGGAAGAGACAGAAATGACCAAACTCTTCCATGTAAAGATACAGGTCAAGAAGACGAATATTGATGCACTGTTTGACTTTGGATCGCAGGCAAATCTCACTGCAGTAGATCTGGTCAAGATGTTGGGGTTGTAAGTTCGTGATCATCCAAACTCATACCCACTGGTATGGGTTACATAAGGATGCAGAGCTTAAGGTAACAAAACAATGTAAAGTTAGAGTTCATATCAATGTTGATTTTATTTATGAAGTAGATTTTGATGTGGTTGTGCTTGATGTATGTGAATTCTTATTTGGGAGTCCATACATTTACATGCATGATGCAATATTCATGTGGATATCTAAACATTACCATCTCATCAAGGATTGGAAATCATTCATCATCAATGTATATAAGGGAAAGTCGAAAAATTCACTAGTAAGTGCCAACCAAGCCAAGAAATTGATCAGTTATAGCAAGAAGTATGTTTTATTGTTTATACATAAAATTAGTCTATAGAGGAGTCAATAAGAGGCAAGGCATCCCTAGAGGGGTGTATTAAGAAACAAAAAAAACAATTGGAGGATTTGTTAAAGGAATACAAGGATGTGTTCTGAGAGCCTAAAGATCTAGCCCCTAAGGGAGAAATGGAGCATCAGATCCAACTATTACCAAACTCCCCATTGCCAAATATGGGGTTGTATGGGTAGTTTGTTATAGAAGCAAGTGAGGTGAAGAAACAATCATTGCAGCTACTGGAACATGGTGTCATTTGACCGAGTACATCACGGTGTGGGTCACTCATCATCATTATGCCAAAGAAGGATGGGACTTGGCAGATGTGTATATATTACAGGGTGTTGAATAAAATCACGCTCAAGAACAGACACCCCCTACCCAAGATAGACGATCTACTAGATCAGTTACAACAAGCAAAGTATTTCACCAAAATGGACTTAGAGTCTAGACATCACCAGGTTTGAGTCAAGGAAGAAGATACATGGAAGACTGCCTTCAAAACTAGGCAAGGTTTATATGAGTGGTTAGTTATGCCATTTGGCCTATGTAATGCAACAACTAGATTTATGAGATTAATGAATGATGTACTACACCATTTTATAGATTCATTTGTTATATTCTATTTGGATGATATACTGGTATATAGGGCTACCTGGGAGGATCATATTTCACATTTGACACAGGTGATGGAAACATTGAAGAAGCACCAGCTGCTAGAAAATCTCAAGATGTTCAAGTTTGTACAGTAGTCCTTGGTGTCTTTCGGATATGTGAATGGTGGAGGATAATTGAAGATATATCCTTCCAAGATAGAAACCATCATGAAATGGTAGGTGCCTACAAATGTTACCGAGGTTAGGAGTTTTAATGGAGCAACACAGTGCCTGAAGAAATTCATAGCCTCATTTTCAGCAGTAGCAGCATCGTTCCATGCCATAACAGCAAGTGGAAAGAGTATCAAGTGGGGAAAAGGGAAGAAAAAGGCTTTTGATGAGTTAAAGAATAAGATAAGTGAAGCAATAGTTCTGTCATTACCAAACATGAAACGACCCTTTGAAGTGGAGACAAATTCGAGTGGGTATTCTATGGGAGTTGTCTTGATCCATGGAGGAAGGTTAGTTTTCTACCATTCTGAAGTATTTCATGGCGCAACTCTTACCTACCCTATATACAACAAGGAACTCTATGTCATGGTGTCAGTTGTGAAGAAGTGGAAGAACTATCTAATGGGAAAGGAGACAATAATCCACACAGATCACCAACCATTACAGTACCTACAGGTCCAGAATAAGCTATAGCAAACTAGGCACTACAAGTGGATGGGGTTTTTATAGCAGTTTCATTTGGTGATCAAGTATAATAAGGGAAACACAAATAATTTGGCCGGTATGCTTTCAAGGCCACCCACATCAAATATTACAGGTTTGGGGACTGTTATGGACATGGATCCATTCACCCACGATGCATACGAAGAGGCATATTTAGAATATGAGGACTTCAAGGAGGTGTATCAACAGTTTCAGAGTCAGACTCATGTCCATGATGGTGACAATAATGTTTACTACCATCTCCAGGATGGGTTACTCTACAGGGTGGATAAGGAATGTTTTCTTAAAGGTGAGAATTTGTAGTTGATTAGAGAGGCTCACATCTCCAAAGTTGCAGGGAACTTTGGTGTAGGGATGACTGTGGATAACTTGCAGAGGTATGTGTATTGGCCTAAGATGCAGGAACAGGTAGCTAGGTTCATAAGAGTATGCATTCTTTGTTGTACCGACAAGCATAGCAATAAGAAAGAGGGTCTGTATCATCCATTACCTATACCTACTCACCCTTGGGAAAGAATTTCCATGGACATTATGGGAGGTTTACCAACAACTAGGAAGGGACATGACCGATATTCATGGTAGTTGACAGTTTCAGCAAGATGCGTGTTCTGATAACCTTTAAAAGGACCATCAGTGGACAAGAAGCAACAAACTTGTTCTTTGGACAGGTCTAGGTACACTTTGGGATACCAAGGAGCATAATTTCAGAAAGGGATACAAGATTTATTAGTGCATTTTGGAATACATTGTGTGAGAAGATGAACAAAAAATTGAAGATATCTACAACATTACATCCACAAAAAGATGGGCAGGAAAAAGTAGTCAATAGATCTTTGGTGCAACTTCTGAGGGGTTAGAAACAGTAGAATTTGAAGACCTAGGATGAAAATATAGTATATATACAACAATCTTATAATAGAGCAATCCACACTTCTGCATGAAAGTCCCCATTTGGAACTTGTTTTGGATATTTTCCACCTTCACCTTTAGATATTGCATATGGGAAGCAAGGAGGAATGAAGGAGGAAATTATAGTAGATTATTTGAGGGCTAAACAATTTATAGAGAATATCAGGCATATCCATCTATAGGTACAAGAAACAATGTAGAAGTCACAGGTGAACTATAAGGCCAGGAATGATCAACAGATAATAGAAAAATCATTGAAGGTTGAAGACAAAGTATGGCTATAGTTCAACAAGGAGAGGCTCCGGTGGGCTAGTATTAAAACCAAGGTTCTAAGGTATGGTCCCTTTGAGATATTGAAAAATGTGGGTGATAATGTCGATAGACTTAGTTTACCACCATAGATGTGCATTTACTCAGTTGTAAATGTGGAGAATTTGAAACTCTATGAGCCCTCCATGCCAGACCAGGAATAGGAATAGGTCCTACCTTCTATGGAGGATTTGCCACAAGAGGCTCAACCAAGTTGACAAAAGATATTTTTTACAAAAGAGTTCTAGAACTAGAAGACAAGGAAAGAAATATCTTTGGCAGATAGGTTGAATGGACAACTTCTAGGCAAAGCTAAATGGTACACTAGAGAGAAGGATGAGGAACATTCTCCTCACCTCATTCAGTAAACACTTTTGGGGACCAAAAAAATCTCAAAATGGGGAGGTGCGATCCAAATTGGATCATTATATTGTTTCTCATCCAACTAGATGAATTTGGAGTGGAAAAAGTGGAGGAATCAGCTCATGGGACCATTTTTACTTGCGGGACCGAGTTTGTCAAAATGGGGTATGAAATATTATGTGAGCATTTTGAGGCATAAAACAACATTTTTTGGGGTAAAATGTTGCCTCTTAACTATCGCGCCCTTTCATGCTATTATACACACAGAGAGCTTTCCAACGGCACAAGAATTGCATCAATCGGAGTCGGTATGCAAACATTATGCCACTCAGAAGTTGACCTTCCTGTTTTAACACCTATAGTTTGGGAGGGTGCTGCATCAGCCCCGTTATTCGTGGAAAAGGGGCTAGCCACGTGTTTTTGATGTAAGAGAATCTAGAAGGGTCTATTTTTCAACTCTAGTTAAGAGTTTATTTAGTCAAAATTTACCACTATTAGGCTATCAAGATGTCTTATAACTGGGACACTAGGAGGTAGAGGCATTCAATTGTTTCAAAAGAATTTTGTTCTATTGTTGAGAAAAGATAGCCGAGAGAGATAGGAGGTAGAGGAAACAGAGAGTATTTGTGCACTCTAGTAGCCCATGGGCCACAAACATTACTTCTTTATATCCACAACCATATTTCCAGACAGAGAAAGAGAGTGAAGTGACCTCACCTTCCAACTCAGTTTTCTCCCAAAAGGGTTTCCCAGAGAGCATATGTTGTGTATTATGTGTGTGTGTGCTTATTTTGTCGTTCATTAATTTTCTTCTTGATTTACTTTTACATGCATGCACTAACCATAGTTAATTTTGCAGATCCATAAATTAAATAAAATTGTAATAATGTATAATCTCATATATTTAATATAATATTATAATATCTGTTGTGATGAACTGTCTAGTGGAATATCCACGAAATTTTATAGGTCATTTCACCTCTGCATGACTTGGTGATAAGGAATATTCAATGATCTTAAGTATTCGGTTGCGATCTTAAATTGATGTCCCATTTCTTTCTTGTGATTGATCACCTTGCATGTTTAGCTACAAGAGTGTCTTTTAGCATGTTCCCTCCTTCACCCGCTTCTTCGTCATCTTGCCATAGCATCGTAAGGTACCTTTATCTCCAATTCACTCATGATGAGATGACAGCATTCTCAAAAAATCCTAGTCTAAGAACGTGCATTTTGATCCATTGAATAAGCTAGAACTAAGTGACAGGTCAAAACATAGGGCTCAATGACTGCAAAATTACTCAATTTAAGTAGCCAAGGGTGCAGCTTGAGCATTGAGACTATACAATCTGCAATACATGTTGGGCTTAGGAAGAAAATTGTGCAGTTCTTGGAGCCACTTAGACACACTGAGGGGATGGGTACTAAGTGAACACACTGCATAGTTCAGAGAGACAAGGGAAGTTGGACTATTGTGCAACTATGCAAATCAGGAGCTCAAGGGATGTGTTTGAGGCTAGATATTGCGAAGTGTGCAGTTAGAGTTAGAGTGACAGAGTTTGAGTACAGAAACTATGTATTGCAACAGTTCTGGGAGGAAATAACTATGCATTATGCAATGCCAAAGGGAAACATCATAGCTAGAGGACTGAAACCACACAATTCATTGTTCGGGGAGGTCAGGTGAAGCCATCTTGCTTAGTCGAGAAGAATTATATAAAATGGCTAAGTGTAAGACCGGATAGAGTGATGTGAACAGTGATGAGACTTCAATTGGATCTCACACTTAGAATACTTGAAGACACAACAACATAGATCACCCAAGATACATGAAGAACTCATTTCCCTCAGTGTGACAAATTTATGACCTGTTATGACAAATGTGACACTTAAGATACGCTTTGCGATGACCATGACGACACTTGTGCGACAATGCTTAAATATTTGCGAATGAGTGTGATAGATGTTTACATAGTTAAAACAACTCATAATCACAAAGATAGACCCTTTAAATAATTAGAATAAGCTTATACACAATGTGTGACATCTAATAATGCGAAAAGACGACAATTTACCCATATTGCAAAGGTGAGAAAAATACTTCAAGAATGTACTTGAAATGACTTTTGGTGTTTGTCACAATAATGTGCAAGACTAAGGAAGGCTCTAGAATTGAGTGTAAGCCAAAATTTTGGAGGGTGGTGTAGTAGTTACAACAGGTTCAACATAATATAGGGCCAACTACATGACTAGTTTTTATTAGAAAACTATACAACAATGATTTCAGAATGTATGCTAAAAGATGTTTCCACAAGGTTTCATTTTCGAAAATTATGAGCGTACACCACCAAGTCATTTATCTAGTTCTGTTAGGATTACTTGACACTACATATCTTGAAGTTCGATATGAAACTTGATTAACATTGACTAATCACAATTGAGACCTTCCTATTTGTGATTGTGACGTTAAATGTGATTGAACAATACTAAGACATCGGTGATATGCAATGACAAGATGAGTGGTACCTTTGTGTCCATTACTTTCAATTGTCTAAGGCACTAAATCTTCATTTAAATAATAATAATTATTATTTAATAATAAAATAATAACAGGTATTTCACATTACAACCGAAAGAATATTCTCAACTCATATTTATTTATTTAAAGATGAATAACTAAGTTTGCTTAGAATATTAAAAATTACTTTTGAAAAAATAAAAAAAAAAAAAAAAAAAAAATATATATATATATATATATATATTTCTTGGTGTGTAGTAAAACATATTAATAGCTACAATGCAATATAGTCCCACATAATCTCTGTCTCTATTCTTAGTTAATTGACTAAGGTGGTGCGGGGACTACATTTTGTCCTTATGCTCTATTTCCACAATCGTTAATTATTCCCACGTCCACACAAACTTCCTCCACACCCCCGCATTTTGTAGTTGTCATAGAAGTGTCATTTTTTTATTTTTTCATTTAGTCTTTGTCAATATTTTAATAGTTATTTTCCCAATGCATTAAAATTCGCGAGTTTAGAGGTGTTGATCTTTTCTGGTTATGTGGAGCTCTGCACCTCTCAACTCATGGAGTAAAGATCCACACCTCTGAACTTCGCATTGGTACTCAATATATTTTATTTGTTCACATAGGATAAATCAGAGAATTCCCATTAACTCAAAGGAAAGATACAATATTGTTAAAGAGGGGCAATAATTGATATAAAATATTATTGTGAGAGTCGGTTAACACAATTGCGCTGACTATGCCTTCTTTCAACCAGAAACTAATACATAAGTATTCATTATAATCTCCTCCACATAAGTTATCTCCTCTAAGATTTCATTGTAATTTCATTACATGTAGATTGTTGGTGTGGTGGAAAAGTAAGAATAGATATGTGAACAAATCTGCAAACTTTTGTTGTGTGTGGAAGGGCTTACGTTGTTTGACCTCTGTGTGTGACTTAGTTGGAGAGGTAGAAAATCAACCATTTTTTACTAGTGCAACAATGATCGATGCAACACTTTTCTGCCATAAATACCATTCTATCTCCCAACTTCACTAGGAACATGATGAAGAAGACCATGGAATGGTGAAAATGGTAGCTCTAGATAAGAGTTGTAGAAATCAAACTTAACCAATAGTTTTCTATCAAGTTGTGTTATAACTAGGAAAATACGAGGATAATGGGTTCCATTCCTATTATAGTGCATTTTGATTCACATATGAAAACAATAATTGAGAGTGGATGGTGAGAGTGTAAACAGACAAGACTTTTTCTCTATAGTAAGCCTCGATGGGTCACAGTTCTCACTTCTATGTACTTCCACCCATTACAATCTAGAGAAAGAGAGAGTATAGTAGTCTCGCACTCTAACTGGGTTTTCTCTCTTAAGGGTTTCCCAGAGCATATATCATATCATTGTGGTTTTTGGATTTATATTTTTCTATATTCTCTAATTTTTCATATTTCATATATTGCATGCATGAGTAGAAACATTAAATTAATAAATCCATGAATCTAACAAAAATTAACCTGCATATTATAAATTTCAAACTTCCAATATATTTTGTCAAATCTATTTTGATGAATTATCCATTGGAATATTCACATTAGTTTATGAATCAAAGTTACAAATTGAATGAGAATTGTGACCTCAAAGTGAGAATTGTAGCATTAAAAGCTATATTTTGGCATAAAAACATGAAGGAATACACCAAAGAACAAAAGAGGTGATGCAACATCATCGTTTTTATATTTTGTTGTTAAAATTCTAAAATTTTCCAACCATGGTATTAAAAAACAAATATTGTGACTATAAAAATGCACAAATAGACACCCGAAAATGTAAAACATTGTCATGTCACATCACCCATTTTTAGGGTTAAATTTCAACATTTTTCAACCATGGCATTAAAACTAAATATCATGAGTATGAAAAACCTTAAAAACCACCAATGGTTTTATGAATATCAATTTGTTTATTTATCTTAAAGGTAAAATTCTAGCTCATTTGAAATCTTAGCCTAAGGAAAATTGAGCTCTTTTCAATGGAACATTAAAATTGAAATTATTTTTTAATGTGGTCTAAAAAATTAACAATAGTTTTGTACAATAATAATAATAATAATATTGTTGACTCAATTTAAACGTAATAGAAGTAAAAAATAATAAATAAATTCAATTAAATTTGTTATTATTGTAATTTTATTTTGATTAATAAAATTACAAATAATTTTTTCAATGAAAAATGATAATATACATATTACAGTAAAATAATTTTAAATAATAATTATTCAATTTCATAGCCACATATATATATATATATCCACCAAATTAAAAATAATGGTTCATATTCATAACCATTATATTTTAAAGTTTCGTACTAAAAAATAATTAATCATTATAATTTAAAATTTAAATTTAAATTTAATTAACCTTTATGCTTCCTTTTTTAATTTAATTAATAAACAATTAATATGTGTGTATGTGTGTGTTAGATATTGTAGTATCCATAAAATAAATAATTTTGTAAAATAATAATATTAATAAGATTGTTGACTCAATTTAAACTTAATAAGAAGTAAATAGTAATAAATAAATTCAATTCACTTTGTTATTATTGTAATTTTATTTTGATTAATAAAATTACACATATTTTTTTCAATGAAAAATGATAATATACATATTACATTAAAATAATTTTAAATAATAATTATTCAAATTCATAATCATGATATTTTAGAATATATATATATATATATCCACAAAAATTAAAATAATGGTTCATATTCATAACCATTATATTTTAAAGTTTCATATTAATAAATAATTAATCATTATATTTTAAAATTTTAATTTAAAATTTAATTAACCTTTATACTTCCTTTTTAAATTTAATTAATAAACTATATATATATATATATATATATATATATATATATATATATATATATCTTTGTGTGTCTCTGTGACATTAAAATAAATAAATCTTAAAAAAAACATCTCAAAAATATTTTCCATATATATGTAATATATTTATTCTCAAATTTTTAAAAATATAAGAATATTTTTACATTTAGAAATTAGAAATTTATATAAATATAAGTAATATTATTCAAAACCACCATAGATCTATATTAAGTTGGATCTTTGGAATAAAATATTTCAAGGTGCAAAAATTTTCTCGAGTTTTACTTGGTAGATATACAATTAAGATGGATCTATATTGTTTTATGATGATGATGATGATGATGATGGTTAACGTCCACTGAGACCAAATTGGTCTATCGGACCTACAATTTTCTTAATTTTTACTTGTCTGGCTGCTCGTCTTTCTTGGCGAGATTGGTGTTGTAGCTTTCTTTCTTTTCTCTACGGTCTTCCAACTTTCTTTGTCCTGCATCTCCTTCATCTCTTCTGGTTCTTGGGACATTGGTGTCTTAGCTTCGCGATCTATAGTCGGAGAAGTTTGGTTTAGG
This sequence comes from Pinus tabuliformis, assembly GCA_031772625.1. NCBI lineage: Eukaryota > Viridiplantae > Streptophyta > Pinopsida > Pinales > Pinaceae > Pinus > Pinus tabuliformis. Next base: position 1,097,359,398 of record CM062807.1, read on the forward strand.
AGATATGCTTTGCTGTTAAATGAAGATTTCTTTTCTGCGGTATTCAAATCCTCATACCTATTGATTTGTTGGGGCGGGCTTTCTCCTTGCTTGCTTTGAGAGTTGTTTCCTTCTTCCTTGATTTCTTGTGACTCAGAGTTTTCTCTAGAATATTCTTCTTTGGTGATAGTGTAGTGTTCTTTTTGTGTAGTGTTCTATACTGCAGATTCAATTCGTGCGCTCTGAGCCCGTGATTTAAATTCCAGTGATGAAACCCTAGCAAGCTCCGGAACCGCGACTGATCGCCTGCGAAAGACGAGGTATTTAAAGATTTTACGGCCTGAGAACCGGTTGGAAACCCTCTGAGGGCTGCAACTGACTGAGATCGAGGAGAAAACGGGGAAGATGCCGAAGAAAAATTGGATGTCGAAACAGCTCGAGCTATGTCGTATACGAGCCGCAGCTCAAACCGCAGATCTGCAATTTGAAACCGCAGATCTGAGACCGTGATTTAAATTCTAGTGATGAAACCCTAGCAAGCTCCGGAACCGCGACTGATCGCCTGCGAAAGACGAGGTATTTAAAGTTTTTACGGCCTGAGAACCGGTTGGAAACCCTCTGAGGGCTGCAACTGACAGATCGAGGAGAAAACGGGGAAGATGCCGAAGAAAAATTGGATGTCGAAGCAGCTCGAGCTAAGAGAATGATCTATGCCGCAGACGAGAACGATCTATGCCGCCGACCAATAGTTACATGAAAAGAATTGAAAGGAATTGCATATAAGGAATTGAAAGGAATTAAAAAACCACAGATCTGCCACAGACGAGAACGATCTATGCCGTAGACGAGAACCGTAGAACCTATGCCGTAGAACGATCTATGCCGCAGACGAGAATTGAAAGGAATTAAAAGGAATTGAAAGGAATTGCATATAAGGAAGATGCCGAAGAAAAATTGGATGTCGAAACAGCTCGAGCTATGTCATATACGAGCCGCAGCTCAAACCGCAGATCTGCAATTTGAAACCGCAGATCTGAGACCGTGATTTAAATTCCAGTGATGAAACCCTAGCAAGCTCCGGAACCGCTTGAAACAATAGTAACGTACATATAACAAAAAAACATCTTTTTTTTTAATAAATAAAATTAAATATTAAACAAAATCCAATTTTTTTTAAAAAGGAGAAGAATGAGAAATAAGAATAAGAATATTATTATTATAGCCATCACATTGTAAAATATATGGTGAGGAGATTTACTCTTAAGGCACTTCAGGATGTGAAGGTTCGAAACTGAAGCAACAAAACTTATAGCTTGTTGACTTTAATGTAAAATACACAAATGTATTATATATATACAAGAGAGTATCCAATGTTACAATGAGGCCCTTCTTATATATGTAGGAAGTTGTCCTTTCATGATTGGGCATGTCTTTTAGAAATGCCTTTTCACTTAACTAATAACTATTTAAATAATCATTACTTTGATAATTCATTATTTATATTTATTTATGTTTATTTTATTTTATCCAATTTTATTTTCGTAACATTTCACCTTAGTTCAAAAGCTTCGTCCTCAAATCTTATTGTTGACAATTTCCTTCATCTTAACCGAGAAAAACTTTCTTCACTTTGTGTTTTATCATCTCAGCATATATAACTCAGCATCACTCGTAGCTCATTTTTATTTTTATTTTTATTTTTTTAATTAAATAATAATGATATTATTATTATTATTTCTTCTATAATTGAATTATAGAATTATATAAATTAATTAATTAAGTTATAACTATATAATATAATTCGAATGGTAATTATGTGATTGAATTAATATATATCAAACCGCGTTTTCTGTAACGATCCACATTTTTCGAGCACCGTGTATTCAACCCGACTCTATATAAATATTCCACTGAGTGTAATCTATGTATACCAATGCAATTATATAACCCAATATATCGAACCACATATATATATATATATCAAGTCGATTAGACATCAACAGTGTATCGATGCAACCATATCACACTCGTTTACCACAACATTTGATTGGGCGCACGATGCTTTGACAATAGAAGAAATAGTGAGGAATCACTTGCTTGCATACATTCATGACACGATCCTCTACTCCTCAAAATGACGACCCAGCCTGGGCAGTTGTATCTTCACCAACATTCCGAACTGAAACAGGTATTGTTATAAAAGAGGAGCGCGTTCCGAAAATATACCACACATTTCCAACTTATTCAGCATTGCAACCATCATCCAAAATGTTGACTCCTCGTCGATGTAAAGAAGCAGCAAGCTGGCTATGTAACTCATTCCCTGAATATATCCTATGCGGGCTCTATCCTACACATCATACGCTTTAAAAACATTGTAGAGAGAAGCGTTGTAGGTTTCAGGTAATGTTAGGGATTTTAACGTGCGAGAAATGTCTTTAACAATACGAAGTTTCCCGAATTCGAACATTTCATGTGATATCAGTTGTGCGTAATTTACGACAGGTTTCTTGACATAGAGTGGACTCGTCATAAACATGATACTAAAATTTATGAAAGCATCCAACACAACACCATCTAAACACCTCGGAACCCAAGAGGTAATAAGTAAAAGCTCCATTGCGTCATCCACCAAATGTTATGGCATGGAGGCAAATTCTATTGGGCATTCAACAGGCAGAGGTATTTTAAATCCACCAACATGGTTAACTATCAATACCAACATTAATCTGTAGAAGCTTAAAGCTTGTTGAAGAAGTCGAACATCCCTGATTATTTGAGCCTCATAGAAAATCCTTTGTTGAGATAACTAATCAATTTTTGTCTTTGCATTAGCAATTTCTTGCTCTAATTGTCGAGGAGCTCCTGCACCACATTTGGATTCAAGTGTGGCAAGTTCATCTTTAATCCTCGAGAGATCACGCATTAAGCTCTTGTAGTTAGGAAATTCTCTCAAAATACCTAGGTTCAGTCTTCTTGTTGTCATAAAAAAAAAAATCAGTAACAAAAGAATATTTGGTCTATCTTTCATTACTCAAGGATTTACATATGGAATTAGATATATCATAATTAGAAGCATGGTTATTGCAAGAAGTCGTGGCTTCTTGAGATCGTAAGACACGATGTTCCTATTGTTCCCTCTTTTGATGAAAATGCCTGAAACTTTTAGTACGTGAATAGTTCCCTCTATCCACCCAAGCTGCAATCTCTTCAGATGATGCATGAAGTGTTGTCAAACTATGAAAATCAAGACGACTGTTGTGCAAGATATAATTTGGATCAATCAAGGTCAATTTTTTCAAATCTTCTAGAAATGGTGCACAAAGATTTAGCATAACAACACTGAGATTCACAAACATGCTAGCACTGGCACATTTAAGAGGATTTATATTGATTCCTACCCTTGTTGCATTTTTATCAATGACTTCAGCCAAGTATTCAAGTACATTTTCATACTTATTTGAATTCTTTAAGATATTATACAAAATATTGTGGAGTCCTTCATATAACTGATGCGTAATCATCTTATTTGTAGTGAATCTGGACTGTAGATCTACCTGACCATGAATCTTTGCTCAAGAAAAGCATTAGTTCCCAACACCATATTCTTCTCTTGTAAACACATCAGGTAAAGTACTGACATGGAAAAAGGGTCCCAGTATACTTTCAACTTCAATGAGTCGTCTGTCCACAACATTGCCTTTGCATATCCAAGATGGATGATTGACTAGATATTTTTCACAAACAGGAATATCAATCAGTTTTTTTAGGGTTCTCAAGGGCTTTTGAAAGTCTTGAAGAGGTGAAGCCACTTCCCTCGTGGTTAATTTCAAATCTTCATAAATTTTTTTTAATATAGGATCCAAACTATCTTCTTCAAAGGTATTTTCTTCTTTAGTTGTCATATACCCATTTTACCCATTTTGACTATCCTTTTCATCACAATCGTTGTTGAGGTCATCTTCATCTTCATGAGGATATTGTTCATTATTATTAAGTCTATGTTATCCATTATTAAATGAAATGTTTTGTGCCTTATTCTAGTCATTTTGATCATGGTTTTTTTTCCCTCTTTCCCATAATCTACTTTTTCTTTTTCAAATATGTCATTTTCAAAATTATTTTCAAAAATATCTCGTTATTTTGCTTCACCTTGTTTTGTTTCTTCACTATCACTATCATCTTCCTTATTATCGATTTCCTTTAGATGTGTTGTAACTTCCACACATGATTTTTGTGATTGATGAAGCTTTTCCTGATTTTTACTCAACTTCTTAATAAATTCAAGGCAAAAACCTAATGACATATTGTGTAGCGGATAAAGTTTCAGGGACTCACATGGTTAAATTGTGTGGGCATAACGTTCAAGGGCTCACATGGTTATATTGTGCAGCAGATAACGTTCAAATACTCCCTTGGATCTTATACCATTAAAGCAACAAAAGTGGATAATTGTTCTTCTTTTGAGGACTTCCATCCTATTTCACTTTGCGATTTTATTTATAATGTTATCACCAAAATTATTTCCATAATATTAAAGCCTATAGTTTAACACCCTATCTTACAGGTAAAATTTGGTTTCCTTGATGGGAGACAATTCCATGAAGCCATTGAGTTGGGAAAAGAGGGGCTCCATAGTATTAAAACTCACAGGTGTTAATGGTGTTGGATGTCCCACCAATAGCTAGTGGGTCGCCCTAGTCTGAAGTCCCAATTAGATCTCACATTATATGGGATAGGAGACCAATCTCGTATGTCGGCCTCATGCCACCATGAATATTTTTCTCTTGGTTGTCAAATGTGAGGATGCTAGATTGAAGAAAAGAAAGAAATGCTCACACAATGAGAATGAGGTCAACCCATGATTTTGATCTAAGCATTAGAGAAATTTTGAGGTCTAAAATTGGCCTCAAAACATAATTGTACAATCAAATAAAATCTATAAGAAAAAATAGGATTCAAGATGATAATGTCAACCATGGGCGAGGATTCACCATTTTTGGAGTAAAAACTTAAAAAGATTAAAAACTCGAAAATCAAAAACTATTTTTCAACTTGTATTTTCAACTCATATCCATATGTTTTTACTCAAACTTCGAGTGGTAGCACTCATTGCACGCAAATTTAAATTCCTCATCCAAGGAGTACCCATGTCGGATACTTTCCATGGACCCTACTGCACAAAAAAAGAGAAATACATGGAAGACGTGATTGCGATCATGTTTTTTCATGTATTTCTCATTTTTCATGTAGCATAGTCCATCAAAAGTATGCACCATGGGTACTCCTTGAATGATGAATTTAGTTTTACGTACAATGAGTGCTACCACTAGAAATTTTAGTAAAACCATAGGGATATAAGTTGAAAATAAGAGTTGAAAAAAGTAGTTTTTTCTTTTTTCCCTCTAAAATTTGATGATGTAATCTAATATTATTTATTATTTCCACTATTATTTTATAATATTCCTTAGGAGTTTCATTTTAGACCTCAAAATTTCTCTAATGAAACATTCCACAAGAATGGAGAGTAGGCCAAAACTGTCTAAGGCATACATGAATAGGAACATGTGAGAGGTTAATTGCAAAATAGTTCACAACAAGTTACCAGCATGGCATGGAATAAGAATAATTGATTTGAAAGAAAACACACACGCAACATCTACAAACTAGTTCATAACATATTTCTTGTATGAAACCACACATACAAATATAGTGCAAATATCAGACAACCAATAGAACCACTATGAGTAACTCTTCAAGAACATATCAACTATCTACTACTAATCCAAGCTCAAGCCATAAACCCCCCTGTTGTGGGGAAAAGTATCCGATGCGGATGACCCTATCCCTACTCTAAAGGTGACAGTCTTTAGCAACAACTGAAAGTAAAGCTTTGATGATTTCCTTTATGAAAGTACAGAGAGAATGAAAAGAAGGCCAACCAACCTGGTGTCTTTCGCTTGGTTGATTCTTGTCCTCTCTCCTTGTCTCTTGTTCCCAGCTCCTTGCTCTCTTTGCCGGTCCAGCTACACACAGATCCTGCACAAAACAAGAGAGGAAACTACAAGATACATGTACTCATAACTGATGCATGGATTAGAGTGAATCAAATATACAAGTAAATACAATACATCAATGCAATACAAGTATATAGGAGAACATGCAAAACTTTATTGATAGAAGTAACAGGGTTCTGAGAAGGTTACAACCAATGATGGCTCCAATCCAGCAGCACCTCCCCAGCAGCAAGAACTCTCCTCTTCACCTCTAGTAAAACAATCACCCAATAGCTCTAACTGTAATCCAACAGCACCTCCTTGCTTTACACAAAATTCCAGCCTCCTTAGACCTCATAGAAGAGCTCTATATATAGGATAGAAGAAGAGAGGATGAGTCAGCTTGAGACTGACATGAAGCTGCCTTGTGTCCTCTCCCTCTTCAGTTAATCTTCAGTTCTTGAGTCCACTTGGAGATCCTTGGTTACACATGGTGATCAAGTACCTCTTACTCATCACAAGGCGAATCTGATGAACCAAGTGTCAGTTTGGAAGCTTCCTGGGCAGTTGACACCTTGCAGAATGACTGTGCCACTTGGCCAATCTCGCCCAGCGCAGGTAGCCTTCATTACTTTTGACTTCCAGCGCAGGTACAGAGTGGGACAGTTGCATTACAGCGCAGAAGCTCAGTTAAGCAGCTGACATGATCCAAAATAAGCCTGTTTTGAAGTGTTTTCAGGTGGAGAACTAATTGGAAGTGCTGTTGTTTGATGACCTTGTTCTTTTAGGGGTAAGAACAACATGTTTAGGGACTGAGGATCCCTGTGATTATTGACATTTCATGCTCCATGATGCGAGGCACAAAAATGTCTATAACAGTTGCCCCCTAAAGTATGAGGCCGTTTATCGGGTGAAATGCTTTATCTAGAGGATCCGAAGTTCGTTCCAGTGCTGAGGAGTGTGCCCTGTAATACAATACAATACAATACATTATTTTTCATTCATCATTATTCTCATGATCTAGCTGAGGCGGGCATTCCCATGCTCAGCTTTTTATAAATACATTTTGGTACATATGACAGACGATCGTCTGAAGATAGACTGATAATTTTCTGCTGAAATTATCATCCTTTGAGTAGGATGATCATCTGCTGCAATGATGTACATGGCAAATGCTTTTATATTTCCTGAATATATATCGCAGCCCGGATGGATGAAACTAGATCCGGGGTCTTCAAACTCGTTCGATCTTCACTCTAAGTACAAGTCGATCCATGTGGGAATTGCGCTGAAGTCGAACATGGAAAGACATCGCTTGATTACCGGTCAGTTATGAAAACCGTTAACAAGCGCGAGAGGAATCACCAATAATGACGATGACCCTCAAGGTACTGCAGTACAATTCACGTGGCGTGAATAAAGGACTTGGCGTCGAACGCCACGCAAAATCTTCTGGTCGAAGGTCATTGATGTATACCTGTCGCCGGAAGTGAGAAACTTGCCATTGAGGCATGCAAGCTTCAAAGTACTGATGGGGGTGTTCCTAGATCAACTTCTTGGATAATGAGCTGAAGTCGACAAGAAGCGATCTGTCAAAGGAGGGCCTTAATGAATCCCACATCAATGACACGGAACGGAGCTAATGACTTTAGTGGAGGTGAAAACAAACTGTGACATATGATTCAGGGTGGCGATCATGAATGGATGAAGGATAATGTATGGCAGTGGATGGGACACGGTTGACACTTTCAGAATGACCCCTCTTGAACATATAACGACACTGATGCGATGGATCGGTAGCATTACCCCAAATGTGGATGGTGTGGCGAGGACCATGGTGATGAGACCGGTGAATGAAACAACCCAACCCAACCCGATGTGGCACGGAGGAAAAGTGTCATGTTCAAGAGTGACTTGCTACCATTAAACTTTGATGTTCTCTCAATTTTTCCCCAGTCATTTCTGACCAATACCTCTTTATTTTTGTCAAGCTTGAGGAGGATAACATATACTTGTTCTATAACCTGCCCTTCGGGCAAGCCCATCACTATGATTTAACGAGCCTGGCGATAGGGAAACTCGTTCTCGTCTAAAGACAAGTTTGTCGCTATTTAATCATTTTAACGAGTCTAACGACAAGGAAAACTCGGTCCTTTTCATTTTTAGAGAGTCTGAAAAGGTACAGAAAGTTAACTCCATAATTCCTTTTTCGTCAGCAAATCCCTTAAGTCCGAAAAAGTATAAAACAATACAGAAGGGATGGCTGTTCGGTACTTTTAACGAGCCGAACAAGACAAGCGCTCGATCCTTTTGTGCAATAATCCCTCAGGTCCAAAAAGATTAAAATTTAGAGGAGGGATAGCGTTCCAGTCATTTAACGAGCTGGAAGGCCAAAACTCGGCAAACTTTTCATATTTTACAAGTCAGTGAAAAGAGCTGAAAGAAGACTCGTCTTTTGAGGAACGAGTGATAAACAGGGATAGCAATTGATTCCAGGTACAAATTGGAATTTTCCAATCACGGCAGTGTCACAAGGATGGCTAGGTGAAATCACTCTTCGCAGCTGTTTCTCAAAAGAGGTAAACACACAAATGGAAGTGAATGATCGGCCAAATGAACAGTGGAGGTGATGGATGAAAACACGATCAAGGTTCTTATGGCTAATGAATTTACGATCTCAAAAGGTTATTTACCGGTTCATTTTTTCATGAGCTTGAACTCTGGGGGAAACTTTTGCTCACACTTTTCTATTTTTTAACGAGCATAAATTCAGTCATAAAACTGCTCGAATTTGCGTTTATTTTTTAACGAGCATGAACTATATGCTAAAACTGCTCGATATACCAGTCATAAAAAGAACGCCTCCCGTAAGGACCAATTTTTATAGAGCTTATGCCTTACCACAGCTATGCTCACTTTTGGCAAATTTTACTTTTGCCCCACAGGCTTCTTTCATGCAAGTTTGGAAACAGCTAATCTTAAAACCAGATAAATAACCGCCCCTAGCTTGCACTCCAGAAGGTTTGCATGCCCCCAGGTATAGGATAGAATTTCGAGGCTGCCCCTCCTCTCCCCTACCTCTGCTTTTCTTTGGGTGTTCACAGTTACTTGTCATCTTGCCAATCTAATGTTAACGATACTTGTCTTCTCGTTATTCTAAGGGGTCTTATGCAGTACTCAGGCTTCCCGTCGGCCCACTTTTAACAAACAGCTATTTGTGACAATAGAAGAACACTACTCAAAGATAAAACATTGGTGTTATTGAGGGAGGCTTGCCTCTTTCTTATTATTCCAAAGACGGTTCGATTTGCTGCCGCAAATCAATCTCTTTCTTCGGCGATGTCTAACGTTGGGTTACTAAAGATGGTGACCACCCGTTGTAGCAATAGAATCTCTTTGAAGGCTGCCCCTGCTTATCCTTCAAAACATTCGTTTTAATGGGCGAGGCTTGAATTCAAAGACGATTACTACTTGTTACCGCAAACGATCTTCATCTTCGGTGTCCCTATTACCTAGACAAGGGGAGCGAGAAGCCAATTATCTCACTCACATAACTTTGACAAAAGAATATTATTCCAGAACAACCCCACTTCCTTCCACGGACGGGGTACGGACTAGTCATATTCTTTTGCGGAAATTCTTCCTTATACCCGGGGTTTCTTCTGCCCGAAACAGACCAGGGTGCATGCCCCCTGGGTTCCAGTCTTTCTTTCCGAATCACTCGCACTCATCGGGAAGAAGGACTGGGGGTGGAGGCGAATCTTGAGTGAACAGACCATTTAGGAATGGTATTTGACTATTTGCGATGCGAGATCCCGGAAACGAAAGTTGGTCTACGAGCTTGACCACCCTTCCTTCGTGTGGAAAACACATTACTCTAAAGAGTGAGGAGACTATCGCTCCCATGCAATAAATATAGTCCCGCCCAAGGAGTAGGTTATAATCCAAAGGTCCTTGGACGACCATCACGTTCATCTCGACGGTCTTCCCTTTCAATGTAATAGGTACATTGGGGAGGATCCCTAATGGTCGACTGGTTCCTTTATCAAAACCTGAGAGATTTCTCAACTCAGGTAAAAGCGCTGGGGAACCCAGTGCTTTCCAAGCAACAGAGGAAAGGATACTCACAGACGCCCCTTCATCAATGATAGTACCAGCCATGATCATTCTATAGATCTGGACAATGATTCTGAATGGTACACTGGCTGGTAACCGGGGTCTGCCTAGTTGATTCCAATCAAAGGATACAACCAGGTTGCTTGATGGTGGGACCGAATATACGGCCGGATATGACTCTGATGATGTTCCTTCCTGCGATAAAGGAATGGGCACATTTCCCTGACGCTCATCGGAGTCGGTGCTGATGAAAAGAACCTGGATGGTGTCATCCTTATTCTCTTCAGTGAGGGTGTCGCATGAAGACGACTCTTCGGCGACGGTGTCATTTGAAGATGGGTCTTCAATGACGGAGTCATTGGACGATAGAACCTCTGAAGGAAGAACCGGGTCAACTGCCGTTTCGACCTTTAGACTTTCGTGTGGTCTAGATTCAGTAGGTTCATTCTCAATGACCGACACTTCAGCTGACCACTTGAGTGGTTCAACCGGATTTTCAACTATCGAGGGATTAGGCGCGAGTTTTTGATATCCAGGTGGAAGTCGCACCGGTGAGACCGGGCGATCTTCCAAAACTCTCTTGGCCTCATCTAAGAATGGACATTTGTGGATGGCATGATGACCTTCACACAATAGACAGGGTGATCTTGGTCCCCTTCTTCGTCCTTCACTCTCGCTAGAAGACGGAATGCAATCAACATGACAACCAGAGGTTGATGCTACCGGATTGTGCAACCTTGGGGACCAGTCCCTTAGTATCCGGGGATTACAAGGATAATCACGATGGAAATGGATCCCTTTGCAAATGACACATGGCGATTTAGGCCCGGTCGGTGCAGTGTGTGGGTTTTTGTCAGCTTTCTTCTGCTTGCCCCCAGTCGCCTTCGCCAGAGGCTCCTTCTGCTTCTTTTCTCTCTTCTTCTTTTCCTTCTTCTCCTTGGGAGGCTGAATTTTGCCAGCTCTACCTTGGGAAGATGAAGGATCAGAGGAAGTATCATAAGAAGTGGAAGGCTGGTGGGTAGTTCTAGATTGTTCTGACTGTTGATTCGACTGCTGAGGATTAGTGGCGATCTGGACTACATTAGTTGAAAAGAGCCATACAGGGAGGCCGATTGTCAATCCTGGAAGTGACAATGTAGCCATATGAGGCGCACCAACATCTCCCCAAGAGGAGAAGGGATTTGGACTTCCGCCAAGGTTACTTCCTTGGTTGGTGGGCTCCATACTTTTCAACTGAAAGATCAACGTGGGAATAATAGGTGATTATGTTCCGCTTAAAATAAATTTTATTAACGACGCTTTTAGACACAAACTTGCTTTTTCATGTTTTAAGAGTCGAGAAAAAGCTAAAGATGACTCTAGTCGCCTTCGATGTTTTAACGAGCCCAAAGTGACAAATGCTCGGTTGGACTTTTTCAGTTATAGAGTTTGAAAAAGGCCAAAAGAAACTGCTCTGGAGATCTAGGCAGAGGGTGTGCCAAACCTTTCGCGAAACCACAGAATACGTTTTACGGTACGGGTGGTCGATCTTCGTGAATGCTGTGTTCACTACATCGCGATCAGTAGGGCGGCCGACACGGTTTCCTAAGGATAAAAGATAAAAGCCTATAGGGGTCTCCCAATATACGCGACGGTACGCGGGAGCTCAAGTCCGTGTTAGTGCCACCGACTCTCAGGAGGAATCACCCACCTTCGTAGAGATCGACAGTCACTATGTTTAACGACGCCGGAACACGTCTCTACCTAGACCTCTAGATGTTTGCGTTAAATTCCAAAGCGTTGTTATGTAAATTGAGTTTATTTTAATGTTGATCTTTCTTAACAGTTTGCCTTTCAAGTTCGCCACGAGATGTATATATACAACTTCCTATATGCAATCTAAGAATGAGAAGCAAATCTTTTCAATCTTTCAACTTTGAAAACCTTAATCTACTTGAGGGAAAAGAAAGACACAACTTTTTCCACAGATCAAAGAACACACACTAAAATGCACATCTTCCTAAATCGTCAAGCATACAGTCAAATGCAAAATGCACAATGCATGTATTTCTTTTCGTTATCCTTAATGTTGATGCTAGACAGAAAGGAAACTGTTGTATAATTTTGAATCTAATTTCAAGTAGAAATAAACAAGCTTGTCCACAATCAAAAAGACACCTTATGATAGACTTGTTTAAAACACAGGAAATGTATAGATTCAAACCATGAAATGAAAAGCAAACAAACTCAAACAGCCATGAACAGTAATAAAACTAGCTCTTAAGATCACAAAGACACTTTTACAGTTCAGGATCTAAGAGGCCAAAGCTATACTGGTTCGCTTTTCACAATGGGAAACTGTAACTGAAGCAAGAAATACTGAAAGAACATTCACAGTTTCATCACACAACTGAGGCGGAATAATGTCAAGGAGAAGTGGTTTACAGCAAGTACAATGACCAGCAAGCAATCAGCAAAAAATCAGTGAAAACAGGGCCAAGACACAAAGGGGAAGCTGAGTTAGACAATGGCTAACTGGACCAGCGCAGGTTCTAGTCTGCCAGTTTGACTCTCAGCGCAGTTCCCGAAGGGAGCACCTGCGCTGTAATGCAGACTGCCTGTGGACAGCCTGCACTGACTCACGAGAGTTTCGTCTACAAAGAATTCCGGGTCATAAAAAGCTCAAAAATGCACTGTTTTTGCTGAAATAAAAAGCTATAGGTCAAGTACAGGCTAAGGGATGATCAAGAGGATGAAGATCTATCACAAAGAGTAAAGAGTCTTTTGTAGATAGGCTCTTCAAATCTTGAATTTGCTCAGCAAATGAGCAAGAGTAGCAGACCCTCTACTTCGCTTTTGATATAGTCAAAAGCTTTTCGATTTGGTACTCTTTTCTTCAAGAAATGAATAGCAAAATACTACAAACACCAACAAGATACTAGGCTCCCCAGCGGAGTCGCCATTTTGTTGTGGGGAAAAGTATCCGATGCGGATGACCCTATCCCTACTCTAAAGGTGACAGTCTTTAGCAACAACTGAAAGTAAAGCTTTGATGATTTCCTTTATGAAAGTACAGAGAGAATGAAAAGAAGGCCAACCAACCTGGTGTCTTTCGCTTGGTCGATTCTTGTCCTCTCTCCTTGTCTCTTGTTCCCAGCTCCTTGCTCTCTTTGCCGGTCCAGCTACACACAGATCCTGCACAAAACAAGAGAGGAAACTACAAGATACATGTACTCATAACTGATGCATGGATTAGAGTGAATCAAATATACAAGTAAATACAATACATCAATGCAATACAAGTATATAGGAGAACATGCAAAACTTTATTGATAGAAGTAACAGGGTTCTGAAAAGGTTACAACCAATGATGGCTCCAATCCAGCAGCACCTCCCCAGCAGCAAGAACTCTCCTCTTCACCTCTAGTAAAACAATCACCCAATAGCTCTAACTGTAATCCAACAGCACCTCCTTGCTTTACACAAAATTCCAGCCTCCTTAGACCTCATAGAAGAGCTCTATATATAGGATAGAAGAAGAGAGGATGAGTCAGCTTGAGACTGACATGAAGCTGCCTTGTGTCCTCTCCCTCTTCAGTTAATCTTCAGTTCTTGAGTCCACTTGGAGATCCTTGGTTACACATGGTGATCAAGTACCTCTTACTCATCACAAGGCGAATCTGATGAACCAAGTGTCAGTTTGGAAGCTTCCTGGGCAGTTGAAACCTTGCAGAATGACTGTGCCACTTGGCCAATCTCGCCCAGCGCAGGTAGCCTTCATTACTTTTGACTTCCAGCTCAGGTACAGAGTGGGACAGTTGCATTACAGCGCAGAAGCTCAGTTAAGCAGCTGACATGATCCAAAATAAGCCTGTTTTGAAGTGTTTTCAGGTGGAGAACTGATTGGAAGTGCTGTTGTTTGATGACCTTGTTCTTTTAGGGGTAAGAACAACATGTTTAGGGACTGAGGATCCCTGTGATTATTGACATTTCATGCTCCATGATGCGAGGCACAAAAATGTCTATACCACCCCCCCCCCCCCCCCCCCCACCTTTTCAAATGAGACATGAGCGTAGTTTTATGGAGTCAAGGTTATTTTTCACTTATCCTGACCTTTTATCTACCATCGTGACTCTTGAACTTACTCACAACTTTCTCTCATGCCTAATGACTATTACATGCTCAAATTAACCTTGGCCTACCTGCTAGAATCATGATGAGAAATATCTACATTATCATTGCAAAGAAGACATGAGGAGAGTGTAGAGGGTTATTAGAAACCCTAGAATTTGTGTCACCAATATTGTTACATTGATATGGATACTTGTATAGGCTAATGAACTAGGTGCTAAGCGTCTATTTTCGAGCTACTTCCTTTCCTCTGCATCCAACCATCTTTGATGTCACACCTTTGATCTTACTAAAAATTTCTTTGAGCTTGTGAGTATCCATATCGACTACTCATGCCAAGCCTAGTTATGCAGTCGCTTATGAGAAACCCTAGCTTCCTTGACATGGGTCGGTATTATCATCCTTCTTCATCTTATAATAAGAACACATAGGTCATATGCATATTAGGGGACTTTTCAAGTCTAAAATGGGCCTCCTAAGAAAAATGTACAACCAAAATAAACTTTATAAGAAACAATAGGACTCAAGATGATGATGTCAATCGTAGGGGATGATTGACCATTTTTGGAGTAAAAAAGCAAAAAGATTAAAAAATAATAAAATCATAAAACTACTTTTCCAACTCGTATTTTCAAATTATCTCCCTAAGGTTTTACTCAAATTTTGAGCGAGAATACTCAATGGATGTAAAATTTAATTCCTCGTCCAAGGATTGCCCATGTTGCATACTATTGATGGAGCCTACTACACTAAAAATCAGAAATACATGGAAAACAATGTGATTGCAATCATGTTTTTCATGTATTTATGATTTCTCTTGTAGTAGGGTGCATCTAAAGTATGCAACATGGGTACTCCTTGGATCAGGAATCAAATTTTGCATCAACTGAGTGTTACCACTTGAAATTTGAGTAAAAAAATAGGGAGATAAGTTGGAAATATGAGTTGAAAAAATAGTTTTTTCTTTTTTCCCTCTAAAAATTGATGATGTAATCTAATCTTATTTTATTATTTCCACTATTATTTTATAATTTCCTTAGGAGGCCCATTTTAGACCTCAAAATTCCCCTAATGTTTGTAACTGTAGAACAATACTATAAACTTCACAAATGCATAGAAAGTAAATATTAGTTTTGGACCCTTTTATAGTACATACTGAGTATCACATTGTTGTCAAGTTACACATAGTGGGTGCATGATCATAGCATATAATAAAGGAAGATTAAAAAGACTACGTACATTACTCTTTGAATCTTCTCTTTAGAAATCACAAAAGCGAAGAATGGGTGCTTTCCCATTATGTGAAAATATCTGGACAATATGATGTCACCGAGTAAACCATGGAATGTTAAAAGTGGCCATCACTATTGCATATCATTGTTAGTTCAATTGTCATCTATAGGGAATTCAATATGTTTCTATGCTTCAGGGATCCTATGAGGTATGAAGCCTGTGTGAACCAACATCTCTACCAAAATTTTCCTATACCTTACATGTATATCTAACCCCTGATAAACCTTGTAAATAAAGAACTATTCCATTTCATATATCGTGGACTTCAAATGGATTTCCTTCAAAAGGGAAAGTGTGGTCGTATTCCTAGTCCAAATGAAAACATAAATGGTCAAGACACAAGAGATGCAACTTAGTGAACTAAGGGGCCATAACCAAAATGGGAAGTTGATGGCGCAAAAGATGATAATGGATGCCTATTATTCATTACAGAGACTACTACATGCCTTGTAGCCAATGCAAATGATCCACCAAATCCAAAATGCGTTGATGTAAGATGAACATGCTTTGTTGTAAATCATATATTTGACATTTTTAATTTCCCACATTCCTCTGACAACATAGGCACAATCTCTCCAAACTACTTCAATTTTATCTCAAGTCTCTTAAAATAATTCATAGTGTGATCATATTTCTACAAACACTTCATACATTCTCATTCATTATCAGAATATTCTTCATTCATTGACATATTTATATTATTTCGACCAAGGATTTTGTTGAAACAATCATCATAAATGCCAAGAAATCGATACCGAAATTCTGAAGCACCAAAGAGTGTCACTTATGTGAAATGTTCTCAAATCATAAATTAAACCATAATCCATTTGTAAACTTGGATTTTAGTACACACTACAAATATTGGTTTGAACCATGTTTTTAGATTGTCACATCCTTTTAATGGAGAAAATCACATATTTTCTCTTCATTGATGATCACATCTTACTCCATATATAGGTCGTATTTTCTAAGTACAACTTTGACATGTTATTTGTGACATTAAAGTTGTCGCAAGTCACATCCAGTTGTGGTGTGCTTAAGGGAAATCACATCTTGAGTCCAAATCGGATGTCAGAGATAGAAATTCCAAGCTATGGAGAGTTGTAAATAGACATGTGACTCATAGAGGTTTCATATTCGTGGTCCAATGAACGTCACACACTCCGGTGGTTTGTCTTATGCTTTATAATGTGATTTTGCAACCAAGAGATAGGTCAAAGATGAGAGATGCAACCTAAGGATAGGTCACATAGTCATATTGCAAGCTAGGTCACATTCTCTAGCTACATGGTTGTGACTCCAAAATGCAATTATGTGACATACATTTGAAGATGTGACCCAATATTTAAATGCAATCCAAAGTTTTGATTATTCAAGCTCATCGTCTATGATAGTCACATAAGTAAATGGTAAACCAAAACAATTGATCATTCCAAAACCACCCATTTCAATTGTCGATCCTCCATGATAGAGGCTTCAAGTGACTAGTATCGATGGATATATTGCTTTCAAGCCTTGTAAATCATGTAATAAGCATTTGGGCAAGGTAAATGTTAAACATATACCACGATCATGATTCTTGCATCATTATATGTAGTAACAACATAAATTTAATAGCTACCACAATGTCTCCTACACGTTTAATATGCTCGTAATTAATCCCTTGCATGTTTTTGTAATGGTTTTCATTATTGGATAGATCGACATCATTGGTGAGGCCATGCAATCAAGGATGATGACTTATGAAAGTAGGCATTAATCATGTCTTGTAAACCTGTGGATAATGGTATTTATTCCCTATGCAATATCATCCCCTTGATTGCTCTTTTTATTTAATGCACTCACCAATGCATTTGAGAGATAATGTTTTTGTTTAACCGATGATGGATATCAAGACATATGTCTTAAAAGAACCTTTCCCTCTACAAATGTCTCTTCACGGTGCATTTGAAATGAGTCACTCAGATTTCTCCCATTTGGTGCATTATATAATCACACTCGTAACACATTAAGGGTGGAATCTCTTGACATGTTATCCATTGACCGTAAGACTTGATGGTGTCTATTTCAGTGTGGCTTATACATGTATGTGTTTCAGCACATGGGCATGTGTCCACATTTAAGAGTGTCTTTCCTCGAGAAGCATGCATGGTTCTTTTTCAATTGAAGTTCCATTTAAAATGTATCATAAGAAGATCCTTTTAAATGTTTTAAATGAGCATGCATTGACAATGAATAACCAAGGAGTGTGCTTGTCATAATATGTATTATTTTGAAAAACCTCTTTTTATTGGACTCCAATCAAAATCCTAACAATGCATTGAAAATTTTATCTTTGAAACATTATGTTTCCTTTAGGGTTTTATTTTCTATGAAATGCTACTGTGCCTTATAGGAAACTACCTGAAACTCATGTGGTGTCACTTCAATGTATTGTTTAATGTAAATTTTGCATCAATTGGTGTGTATCCATGCCATACTTTTTACTTCTAAGAGTGAAACAACTTCATTAAGTTCATTTACAATGAAAATACCTTTTATGAGGAACAAATAAATAATAAACATAACTTACTTAAAGAATGTAAATGTAATAGCATAAAAGTAAATATATTGGAAATGTTATGGTTGAAGAAGACCTAAAATTTGGGAGCCACTTTAAGATTCAGGTATCTTAATGGACTCATTAATTGTAGGTGACTCTCGCGTTCCATGAGATTCCAAACATGATGGTGCATTTGTAATGTGGGCACCATGCAATGCTTATGGTACTGCACCTTGGAGGTTTGGTTTAGGTTGTACATCGCTACAACTTTCATAATGACAATCTATAGTTTCATAGGTGTGAAGGCGAGGCGAGTTTTTTCCAAACCCTAACGCAATTAGGAAGAGGCCATGTTCATTATCACAAGGAACATTTGCCTCATTACAATGCTCATTGAATGATAAAGACTGAGAGTGCATGAGGGTTGTAATACCTTATTGGAGAAATCACCATTGAAACCCTAATGCATTAATGCAATATGCATCACATGAGAAGGCACTCCCATAGGGTTTGTAATCAATGGCTCATGGAAAAATTTACCACTTAAAACACGAAAATAACCTTTATGACCTTAGGTGAGAAGAGGGGGGACCCGGAATTTTTGGATATGCACAAATATTTTGGGCGGTGTTCTAGTGGCTACAACAATTGGGAAACCACTGGAAAAATCTAGCATCTCTACCCACAACCCTATAACATAACGAGTCTTGATAGTAATGCAAGGAAGTAATTAATAGAAATTATCGATTCCCCTTGAGTTACTTTGACCTTTTATAGATAAGCCTTATCTATACCTCCTTAGCTAGGTCTTGTCAATTATTATACACTAAACCAAAAGCTCACATGTGTCAATATTCAATAATGATTCAGAGAAAATGATGGAGAGGTTATTTATTTTAGAAATTTAAAGCGATTTTTTGGAATTTCTACAATTCCATTAGGCTTGTTTAGTACACGTGGGGAATCACTCAAGGAATCACAAATGTTGCTTCACTGCTAGCATGCATGTTTAGTACCCTGGTGAAGTCACTTGGGTCACCTCCCTACAGAGGAATCCTTTCTCAATCCTTTTCCCTTCCCTTGATTAATTTTATCTTACATGCAAATTGGAATCATTTATTAGGCATTCAATGTAGTAGGGAAGATAAGGGATCCTGACTTATATTATGGCCAAGAGAGTTTGCGTGTTGTTTGACAAAAACTGGAGATCTTCTGAATTAATTTTTTTCCTCGTGCCATATTTCTACATCATATCTCCAACTTATGGGTGGACAATGAACAATTACCATTGAATTATTCAATACCAATATAGAAACATGGTTCAGTTTAAAAATATATGTCACATAAACTTATTAGGGTTTCTGACTAGTAGCTGTTTTTATTTTCCTTGTTACTAAATTGGAATCATAAGAAGAATATTTGTGACATAGTTTTTATAGCTGGCTCTCTAAGAGGTTGCCTCTTAGAACAACCACCATAGCTAGAGGAACCCATTAGGGTTAGTATCATATTATAAGGATAAAGTCACTAGGGATTCACTTCTATGGTTTTATCATGTGCAAAGAGGCCAAAGTGATCCTTCTAGGGTTTGAGCATGTACAAAGGAGGAATAAATGAATATATTCATGATATTCATGGTTAGTAGGAAGCTTGCCTAGTTTCATGCAACATAGAGAATCAATGTAATGCTTAGAAGACAACTAGTGTATGTTATGTAATATGAATACATGATATAACATAGCAGGAAAAACTCACGTAATGCAGGGAACAACAATGCACTGTAATGCAAGAGAAATGAGCTAACTATGACTAAAAGGATGATGTAATTCATATCCAAAAAATGCAATGCATAATTATGAATGCACTTTAAATGCATAATTTCATGCAATTAATGAACTACCTACAATAAGGAAAACACACCAAAAGTGTATCTAAACCCTAAAACCATAAGAAGCAGATTCTAACATGAAAACCCTAATTAGATAACCCTACACTATTCTAAAAATAAAACTCTAATTTAAAAAGAGAGGAGGTCGGTTCATGTGAAATCAAACTTCCAATGTAGCCATGGTGTATTAGTTTTTCACCTGTAAAAAAATATGTCGACAATTAGAAGTGATATAAAAAATTGTGTAAAAACAATTCTTACCTATAAAACATGCATGATAAGAATAAGGTCATGCATGTTTCTAGGAGAGGGTGCTAGAAAAGAATAGTTTATCCAAGTTGAAACCTTATCTTAGTAAACAAAATGATAAATTTTAAAACCGTGAGCATCCATCAACATTGTGCATTCATTTTTGTAACCCTAAATTGAGCATAAGAGAAACAAGATGTTGTTTCTTTGTAGAGGAATGCACCAAATAAGATTATTCAAGAAAATCAACAATCCTATCATCAAATTCAAGGCGATCAACTTGAATACCCAAACAATTTTCTAAAAAAGGACTTCCATTAGGTGTAGCTAAGATACTAGTGGATTTGAGCGTAGAAACCCTAATTTGACAGTTTTCATGGATTTTTTCAAGGACTTGAGGACCTAAAATAACCATCGAAGGGAATAAAAGTGCCTCACCATTCTTACGAGCCTCTAAACGCCAAAATAGAAAATAATTTAATATGGGTGGTTTCGTAAGATCAACATATAACTGCACACAATCATCATCAATTATCACAGTATAATCATTAGTGAATATTCCATTGGTTTGATAAAATTTTCAAACACTGATAGAATGGCAGTTCAAAATATTATATTCTTATGATTTCCGAGATGAACATGAATCAACTAGAGGAGTCTCATGAAATAGAGGAATCAAGTAATTTGTTCCCTTGCATACTGTCGACTAGGAGGAAACACCAAGTTGTATCTAATTAGAATATGTACAAGCTAGGCAGGAATCAAAAGGATTTGAAACAATTGATGGCACACTCTCTTAACTGAAAAAATTAGAGTACAAGGAGTGATGAATTTAGTATCTTAAAAAATGAGTTCTCATCAAGGGAGATGGTGTAGAGATGAAAATCAAATGAGGAAAACCTAATTTCACTGAGTCTAAGGTCTATATCAGGGCTGTGAGAACTTGACATAACCATTAGCAGAAGATCAAGTGCCTAAAAATCCTTATGAGTCCTTGAACCTTCTGAAGGTTGATCATCAAATTTTGGTGGCTTCACAAGATCAATAGGTGAATATGAATGGAAATCATTAGAGGTGTTAGTGAATATTTTTTCTCTAGAATAGAAATCACCGAAGCCACCAAATTGATTAGATAGGGAATTTAACACACAAGACTCGTCATGGATTAGGAGTGATGGTGAACCATTTAGAGGGGTATATATTGAATATTTGGGGATTTATAATCATCCTCTTCACATGTTAAATATTTTTTATTGCAAATATCATGAGCGATGGATTCAAAATCATTGTCCTGTGATTATGAGTCAATATTGTTAAGTACTTGATTATAACCTGAACATGTAGGATAAAAATTATAAGGGTTTTAAGAGACCATTGATGTAGCAGATTCATCAAATAAATCAAGGCATAGCGGCTAAAAAGAGTCGGGTTAGGATACATCACTTTAAACAAAGTCTACATCGGAACTCAAACCATATACATTAGTGTCGTCATGAGAAAACAAGGAGTATGCATGTATGTTAGGTTTCAGGGAATGAATTTTAGGTTTGTTGTCATCCAGTACAAAGCTATGTGCGAGAGTCATCGATGATGAGGAATTTAAAAGGTCACCTTCAATTAGATCAAATTAAATATTGTAACTTACTATCAAATAATCAACACCCATATTATTCTCTGTGTAACTCATTATGCAGTGAGTGCTATCTAAGGTAAACCCTAGTTTACGCCAAGCATGTGAATGAGGGATCATAGCATGAGGAGTTTTGGGAATAGATTTAGGAATATGGTTAATGGGCTCATGTTGAATCTTATCAATAGGGAGATATGTTATTTCAACTTAATCCCCAAGTTGTCCAATGATCTAGAATTCTCTCAGCTACTAGAATTAACCAAGATCTTTTACTTATGTGATGTTAGTATAATTGCATGTGAAAGAGTATGAAAAACGACATGTTCATACTTTAAATAAAAGGAAACATAAAGGAAACCATCAAATCAAAGAAAAAACACAACTTGATAATGGAGTTCATCTAGTGTTGGTTATGTCTTTAGGTCTGGTGTCAATAGTGTGGAGGTCACTGCATTAGGTGTTGCAAGATGATGATGAATACATGATGTGTTATTTGTCTATACAAGGGAGAACTCCATTAACTAGAGTGGCATGTCTCTCCATGAGATGTTCTTCTATAAGAACTCTCACTCATATAATATCTCCTTCAACATGACAAAATATGAAAAATTTCACATGAAGTGGCATAAAGGGATCCTTCAACAAAATGGAAAACATGGATCTCAACATCAAATCATCATCTCAGCAAAAATCAAATCAAAACATGGCAATAATGCATCTTATACCTCCAATTTTGGGGAAAACCTTAAAATAGACTACTTGAATGAGGAAACAACATGCCCCATCTCATTCCTTCTGAAAAATAGTGAAATATGAGTATAAAATAACCCCTTTTTGACTCAGTCAACTTTCGCTCCCCAGGAATCTCAAATATTGCTCAAATATTAACTTCTACGGTTCAATGAAATTTAGCTATTGAGATGAAGAAATTGATCACACCATCATGTTCCTCATGGAAAAAAAAAATGAGTATTAAGTCAGCCTAGTTCTAAAAATATCAATTTTGGGCCTTGAAGGAATCTTTTAGATTCCATGTAGATTCATGTGTCAAGGCTCCACCTTCATGGTTTCTCCCTAAAAATTCTATCTCTAGAAAATATTCTACTTAGATCAGAAAGTCATCTGCATCATCACAGCCCTTGCAAAGTTATGAATAACCTGAGTATAAAGTTGGCATATTTCTGACACTGTCAAAATTCAACTCCAAGGGAATTTTTTAGATTCCTTATAGATTCTTCATAATGACTATTCCGTGGAATATTACTACCATGAAATATGTTCCCAAGGCGGGCTCATCTTCTCTCAGTTTCTTGGTCTTTTTTCAGCTTAGTTCCTCTCAACTCTCATTCACCATCCCTTCTCTGCTGTGTTGTATGTGTTTTTATATATTTTATTGGGTGGACTAACCAATGCATGGGTTGTTGGCCCAGTGACACCATGCCAAGTTTAAAGTTCCATCCTTGAGTGATTGTGGGTTCGAAACTCATAGGCTTGTTCTATTTTTTAATTTAAACAATGTGTATAGCACGCCCACCAAAGTTGTTACATATGCAAACCATTTGATCCACCCATTCATTCATTGATTGGATATGACTATTTTGGCATATAATATATATTATATGGTGTGTTTCAACCATGTTAATTTGCTTTATTTTTGTCTATATATATAACCATCTCATATGTGGCTTATGTAAAACATGGTTTTATTGGATTTTCAATATAACCATATTTGTAATATGTTATATGGTTAACAAAAAATGGTTCTCTTATAGCTTATTATTTTTCTGACATTTTGTTTTTTATATGAAATTTGTTTCATATGGTCAATGTTATAACCATATTATATAATCGTTCATATTTTTTTTTTTTAAATCCAAAATCATATTGTTATATATAGTTATTTTTCTAACAATATTATTTAATTTAATAACCATTATGCTAACCTTTTCTTTTCTCATTTTTTATTATTATTATATTATTAATCTTTTGGTCTTTTTTTGTAGTGGCAAGGAGCCAATGATGGAGTGCCAAATTTTGTTGGTTGTTTGGTCAATCCATTGCCATATAAGCATAGTGGGTCCCACCTTCCTTTGTAACTTGCAAAATTTTGACGATAATAAAATGGTCATAAAAACTCTAGTTGAGGTGTCATTCATCCCATTGGGTTCGTAATAACGAACACTACCGCCTAATATTAGTATTGTTGATATTTGGAAACTTCAAAAATTGAGCCTCTCTGGAGGCACCTGAATCATTCCTCCCCACTGAGGAGATTTTGGTCCTCCAAAAGAATTAAAACTATGCGAAATATGTTGTACTCCAATTTTTGCACAACAAGTTCCCTAATAGGCCACACTTACTTCTCCTTCACCTTTGCACTTCGGAGCCATAAGTGATGAACTAACACATTTAACCTTCGCAAACCTGTAGTGCATCTTTCCAAAATATATATTCAATCACATGACCAATCATGACCCAAGGAAAACCCCATACTTTCGAGGAGTTTATAACAAATTGTTTGGTCAATTTTACATCAAAATCATAACATAAACTAATAACTAGTTATCAACTAAAAGGCCAAAAACTATCATTATGTTGCATTCATAAGTGGTGGAAAACACTACATCACTTTCACAAGCATCTCACAACATGTGATTTAAAAAATGTGGTCATGCTCAACTACTTTAAAAATTCTACCCATATCTTACCCAACCAAGTTGATGATCTCCTTTACTATAACTAGATTTCTGATTGATTTGCTTCATTGATTGGTTGCTTTCTAGGATTTTTTATGGTCCTTTTGTAGCACCCCCTCCTCCCAGGTCCACCTGAGCAACCAATGAGTCAGGGAAACATGTGATGAGAGAGGTTACTATAAGGGATTCAATCTCATTGTTGACCTTAAGGAAATGGAATCAATGGAACATCACACATAGTCATCCAACATCATCAACATAACCCTCAGTAGACAAGTCAGCCACTTAGATAGCTTGTCTCTGGGTCTCACTATTGTTTTGGATCTCTTAGGCCATAATAAATCTCATGCTATGGGAAAGGGAGTGACCAAAACCCTAAAGTCACTCTCACAACCCTGTATGCCACCCACTCTGGACCAAAATTGCCAGTTATGTGACACTGACTCCAAGATTTAAGCCACTTTTCTAGTCCATAATCCTTGCCTCTGCCAAAAACTTGCTACAACCTTTAGAATTCATTAAAAACATGATAAGAATGTTGATCAATCAAAATAAATTTTGGGATTAGGCCTGAGCATCCCCAATCGAGACTGAGATTCTGTCAACCACTTAGCATCAATGCAACATAGAGGTATAGGATACAAGACATAGCATAAATGACTGAAACAACTTATGAAACATAACTAGAAGGATCACCTCCTTCTCCATTGAACTATTACATAATCAATTAGGTCTTGAATCCATCCATTTAACAATTATCATTAAATACATAAAATAACCATGACATGAACCAGTCATTTAACCATGCTTATAACCAACATAAAACCATACAAATATCAGAGATATAACAACCATTAAATCCACATATAACAGAGTGAAAAAGTAAGAGAACTTAGCTTTCATTAATAATAGGAAAATCCAACCAAGTTCAAGACTTCCACGTACCACCTAACCATAGACATAATTGAACCAAATATCTCGTTCATCCAGTCACCCCTGTCCCATATTCTAAGCATGAAAAATCAAGGGAATCCAAAGGTTAAACTACCCCCACCCTCATTAAACCATGATCACACCAAAACCAGCGCTTCAATCACAACCGAACCAAACTTGGAATGACATCTGGAATCCATCACTATCCTTGAGTAATTTTTCATCTCCTTGTCTCTCAGGCTTTACCACAATCCAATCCTAGATCACTAGGCCCTAATCTGAGCCCAGTATCTTAGGATTGACCACAATCCAAACCCTAATCACTAGGTCGTAAACCGAGACTTCTCCCTCATACTTTTCCTGTAACCACCAAAACCGGTCAAGGGGTTCCTAGGCCTTTCATAATGAAATTGGATGCCACCTCCACCCTGGATTCTGAAATCCATCCAGCAAACGAAATCTCAAAAAAAAAAGTAAACATCCCAACACCATGGCATCTAGAAAAAATCAAGGCTAGGTTGAAATCAACTGGCATATCCCAACAAAACCATGCCACCGACAACAAGAGAACCAGACACCAACATGCAAATCCATGCATGTCCAAACCAGCCAGGATATCACACATGCAAAATGTTACCTGCAAGTATTCCTGTTGAAGCTACTTCATCCTGGTATTCTTCCTTGATCCTTGCTTTCTCTCCTTTCCCTTTGTTTTTTTTTCTTTATTTATCCTTGCAATCCTTCCTACTCTTATGCTTATTTTTCCTTCCTTGATCCAAAGCTAGAGTGATCCAAGAAAACTCTAAGTGGAAAATAGTGAGAGAGATAGCGAATAATGAGAGAGCTTTAGACTTGATCTAACCAAGATCTTAGCACTTACTAAGCTTGAGCTGAGAGCTTACTATTGCTAAGAGCTTACTAACTAATCCTGAGAAGCATTTTTATTAACGATGACTCTAATTTCTTCATTTACCATTATTTTCCTTCAATTTCCTCATCACATGCAACTTGTGACCTTTTACCATCCTTTTCTCCTAATTTCCTTTATTTTCATAAATAAATTTGTCAAAAATACATTTTTTCCTTTTAATGCCTTTGTCTTAGCCTTTGCCAATTTACTTAGCCAAAAACACACATCCAATTATGACGATTAGGATACCTTGGCCCAACATTCATCTTGGAATACATGTCCCTTACCCATGTTCTTATT
Organism: Pinus tabuliformis; assembly: GCA_031772625.1. Lineage (NCBI taxonomy): Eukaryota > Viridiplantae > Streptophyta > Pinopsida > Pinales > Pinaceae > Pinus > Pinus tabuliformis. The sequence continues at coordinate 1,097,386,041 of CM062807.1, forward strand.
CTTCCCTTTAATAACTTTTTTACATGAAATTTTCACTAGGGTTGTTATGGAACCCTCCCCCTTGGAGAACACCGCCCTCAGTGTTAAACCACACCAAGAGCTCAACAAAACCATTGAAAAGTAAACATACTTCCCATAGAGATTTATAACTTAGCTCGTTGCAGAATTTACAATGAAAGACCTGCTTAAAAGAAAAACATCATGACAAAATGACCAAATATCAACCATACTACATATTGGGGCTTCATAACACAATTCATTACAGTATTTACAATAACCACATATACACATATGCACATTTTCTAAACCAACAAATAAAGGATATGATGCTCATATCAATCAACAAAGGAATCTAGATGATCACACCTCCACCCTCAAAAGTAGTACCAGGATTCACCTCCTTCCCAGGAAGTCCAGAATCCAATGTCATAGTTATAGTTGCATCCAATGTCCAACTCTACAAGCCCACACTACATGTCCCCTAACAAAATAGTTACCGGCTCATTGTTCCAGGGTGCACTAGAAATGTCTATCTGGTTCCATCTAGAAATGCTCACGATGAAAAAAAAAAATCTGTGACTTTCCCTACTCTGTTACATAGTCCCTCAGGAAATTTTGTCACCCCCTTCTATGATGTCACTCACCTTCCAAGTTCCCCAGAGTCCCCCTATCCTTGGTGATCCGTCCCTTGGAAGGGATTCCTCACATTGGAATATCAACAACCAAGGCATATACCTTCCTCAAAAGCATTTTATCGGTTACAACATGCTCATGGAAATCAATGGACATTATTGGGTCCAGTGTCCCATAATGGCCTTGCTCTTGAAGTACTCTACCAGCATAGTGCTGCATGTTCCAATTTCTATTACTATTGCTGCCAATTCTTGCACTCGATTTCAACCACCCAACTAGGCATGTTCATGCATTCCTATTCCAACTACATAACTTCCATTAGACTCAAATAAATCGAAATAACCTCAAATCATACCTTATTGGTAGTTTGTCAATAAGGTACACTTGTAGTTCTGTTCACTTCCTATCACAACAAGTCAAAATATTTGTTTGATCAAAACATCATGTATAAACATATCATATCTGGTTAACTCAAAACACAACCATCATAGATCAACATCCTGAATCACAGGTAACCATGATAAACCAGAATCATAGATCACATATAATCATCATATACCATAGTAATAAATCAAATTGATAATAAAACTAAATTAAAAGGTTGATACTTATCCTTTCATAAATCCTTAGCTTCTACCTTTTTCTATATTCCAAATGCACTCTAGATCAGTTGTCATACCAGACAAACACTCAATGCCTTCTCCCTAAAAATGTGCACATACACATAGTGTGCATCACACACATACTTCTAGACATATCATACAACATCATGAAATACATGCATCTACACCAGTACCATATGTACCACATGTACACAGTACCACTTGTACACTACAACCACCTACACAACATGTGCACAACATCACATGTACATGACACCACTTGCACAATGTGTACACAATGCCACATGTAAACTGCACCATTGTACAATGTGTACACAGTACCACACACGCGACATATATGCGACACCATATGTGCAAAACAGGACATGGACGACATGTACACAACACCACATGCACACAACGTCACTTGTACAACATGTACACAACACCACATGCACATAGCACCACTTATACAATCATGCACAAAACACCATATGTACATAGTTCCACATGTACAAAATGCACGCAACACCACCTATAGATAGCACCACATATCCAACATGTACATAGCATCATATGTACACAGTACCACATATCCAACATCTATGTGGCACCATCTATACCCATCACTCCATATGCAATATCCACACAACACTACATACACATAGCATCACATATGCAACATGTGCACAACAATAGTACCACAAATCTAAAATGACACTGTCTTTACCAAGAAACCTTGCTGCCAGTGTCTTATCCATGCTTTTCCCAACATGTCGCAGAGCACACTGTTTTCATTTCACTAATGCATCCCTTAGCATTACCTGTCATAACATAAACATAGGCATAATAAAATCATACAATATCTATTCGTAGCCACATGATATTGAACTCATATATTTTTCATGACTACTCTTCCCAATTGATTCATCATAAGACCAGGAACCTCTTCATGTCATTTTCATGTGTAAGCAATCATTCCTCCATAAGAATGATTTTTGATGACCTTGTCAAACCTTGACATAGATACATGGATACATTCATATATATATGTAATCATTAGAATAAAACAATAATCATCCTATCGAGCAATGGCATACATACATATATGTATACATATATAAACATCAGCATAATCATGATCATAGAATAATTACCAGATGACATAAGTATTAGGCTAAGATAGCTTCCTTATTTGTGTACAACATGAAAAACATTGAGAACCACAATTCCCAACTTTACCGAAGGAATCTAACACCTCATATCTGTTTTCTTCACCTTTTTTTTACCTTTCTCATGACTTTACTAGCATTATCCATTTACCATAATGGACCTAGCGAGTCGAATGGATCATCATAGTCTTACCTTTCGTTCTGCTTACTCATGCACCGAGCTTCATTTGTGTCTGGCATTACCTATAAAGTATCACACATATCTCCCCAAGCTCCATTTTATTTCCTCTTTCCCTAACCAGTTCCTACGACTCAGAACATAAAAGGAAAACTAAGAAAAACCAAGAGAAGACCATGAAAACCAATATCATAGAAAAAGTGGCATGGCCATGCACAAGATGGAAACAAAACCACAAGCAAGCTCAACAAATCACCAAAAGGCCAAGATCACAAGGCTAGCAACAAACGCCATGACTCGGTCCCCATGGTTCCCAAGGAAAGCTCGACCTGATCCTTTTTGAAGATTTCATGGCAACCTCTTCTTCCATGCAATACCCTATATCATACTATCATAAAAACATAACTATCAATGCATAAATAAATATAACAATACACCAAATAACTTATTTTTTTGTTCCAAGCACGTTTCCTTGTAGCTAAACACATCCATTGCATCTCTAAAGGGTATCCAATTTCCTTGACAAATCCACTTGTAACTATAGACTCGCTTATATATCTGTCAAGTACATGTTCATGACTATAGCACATATCCACATAATGCCAAATAAAATCAAGGTTGATAAGACTTCATATATGTAAAGCACTCATTCATTTGGAATTAGGGATTCCAAACCTAACCAAAGGAATTCTTGTCCAATTCCTTCCTTTTACCTTTTTATTAGTTATATAAGCACATCAATTGTTACCTTGTCATGGTAATACCAACATGCTTCCTGCAACTACTCACACAAGTCAACCATATATTCCTAATATCAAGACAATCATATCTGTCAATTTGAAATCAACTTTTACAAACAATCATGTCGTAACCCATTGTCAACTCATAGTCATTAGACATACTGCTGCAATTTTCAACTACATTCAAGTACATATTAACTGTCTCAACAGATATGTATTTGTGCAATCATCTAAAACAAAATCATTTGAACACATACTCATATTATGCAATTCATCAAACATTCAACCAACTTGTGATATGCCATGTTGAATAAATCAAGTACAGACCAAAATCTCAAACACCAAATATATGTCATAATCAAAAAAATAAGCATAAGGTAGATGACATAAGAAATTTCATACATTAGTGTATCTCAGGTGAGGTGATCTTTTCTGCACAATTAATGCAGGTTAGAATGATACAACTTCATAACATATCAACTCAAACATAAATCATGATATCCATAAAAGTAAATAACTAACATGTTCACATCATAAGCTCATAAACATTGGTTGTTCATACATATCAATCAGATATGCAAAGTCAGTCCAGAGTAGTACAACACCATATCAAAAAATTTCGGCTCATACCTTAATGGTGTAACTATAACCATCTACATAGGCTAATTAAACTTAGTATGATACATATAATATCAATATCTTAATGTAATAACCCTAGTCATCAAGTTACTAGTGTATAACAACAACAAGTTAACCTAAAATGGTCATCAACCACATATAACATAATCATCATCTTATCTAACATAAAATAATAATAGCAATAAATACAACTACAATTTACTATCGTTCGTGATTATCCAATAAATGTGCATATAACTACATTAATCAACTAATATCTATTATGAATGTAATCATAATATTAAAACACATGTACATAAACCTAATGCATATAAAAATCTTTGAAATACATACATGCATGCCAAACATACAATACTTGTATGATGATCTGATCTTACCCCAAAGTCAAATGCTACAACCTCATTATGATGATCTGCATCTCCTACTCTATGTTATCCAACAAAGACTTCACAAGGCATGTTTGACCTACTATTCATGCATAACTATAAATAAGACCATACATGCATGAAAATTGCATATAGACATATAAAACATGAGTACTAAACCATATAGACATCATTCTAGCTAGGGACAAGTCATCAATGCAAGGCCATTTCAACGATACATGATATGACTCTCTGCATGACAACAACCATTACTCCATTGTACACATTGCCACATGCAAGTATCAACATGCATAAGCAATGCCTAATCAACTACACATATGTATGAACGCATGTAGTCGAGCATAACTCACCAGTTCTTGTAATCAACCTACAAGACAGATACATGTAAGAAAAAAAATCAAGAATGCACTTGACTACAACGACGTAGTCAAGAACCATATAATCAACATGTAACAAGTCATACACTCATCATGATGCATTCCACAAAATCAACATCAAGTTCCTCATGATAACCTTACTACAACCATGATCAACATGATGCAATGAAACAAGAACATGGAATGCAAGTGCAAGAGACACATGAAATTGACATGCATGTACGACCAAGCACCTTCACCCAAGGAGACTGCAACCATGCTTTGATACTATTAGGTCCCCATAATACTAGTAATTCCCCCATTACTATTGTCATTGTATCCCATATTGTTATTGTTATTCCCATATTGTCCCCATATTGTTATTATTGTGCCCCATAGAATCCCACTATTGTTCTTTTTGTGCCCTTATATTATTATTGTTAGGTCGACTTTGGTTATATTGTGACCCCTTAGACTGTTATATATAGGAAGGAGGTTTTGTCATTTGTATCATCCAAGAATTGTTCATTTGTGTAATGTAAAGGATGTTTCCCCCTCGAAGAAGCTTATTTTGAAGGAATTTATCTATCTTTTCTATCTTTTTGTGAGCTGGTTCCATAACATTTGGTATCAGAGCTTTGGATTCTAGGGTTTCGCTACTCCAAACAGGTCATCATGGAATTTTTGATATAACGTTTTCGCTACGAAGTTTCAGAAGCTAAAAAAAAAACATTTGAGAAGAAATCAGTCTGAACCTCAGGTGCAAATTTTAGATCTTTTCTTGCTATACTTTTGGAGCTATGATCCGAGGAAGTTAGGGTTTTTGCAAGCTCCAGAATTTCATCTAAAATAGATCATCATGGAAGTTTTGCTATAATTTTGTTTCTACATGGGTTAAGACTCTGAAATTAAAACCCATTTGAGCCAAAATCTTGGTGAAGCTTGGGTCCAAATTTGATCCGGATGTAAGGGGGAGGCCCTCAAGATCTGAAAAAATTGAAATTTCCAAAAGAAAAAAGAGTAGAATGCCCAATAAACAAAACCATAAAGATTTTTTTTATTGAAATGGAGAATAATTGTAAGAGCTACATTATGGCAGACAAACTCTCTTTTTACAAAATGCGACTTATTACTTATAGTATTTTTTAGTTACAATACCAAGGGTCAATTCCATGGGTGAATGAATACCATGGGTGGATGTCACAATATGATGTGTCAATTCCATAGGTGAATGAATACCATGGGTAGATGTCACAATACTATGGGTCAATTCCATGGGTTAATGAATACCATGGGTGAATGAATACCATGGGTGGATGTCACTTACATTACCATTGGTGGATAAATACCATGAGTGGATGCCACTTACAATACCATGGGTAAATTCCATGGGTGGATGAATAACATGGGTGGATGAATACCATGGATTGATGCCATTTTCCATTTGTATCATTCCTCCCTCCTTAGGAAGAAATCGCCCCGATTGCGTGAAGTTCCCGCCTGTGAAGCCTTTGTTGAATATGAAGAGCCACTGAGGATAAGCGTTTTATGTGGTTAACACATAACCATGATCAACGAGGATCCGAGGATAGAGATACCCTGTAATTCTTGTGACAAACTGTGATACTAACAGTGTGCGGCCTAGCAAATGGACTTCGATGAAGTGTGGGTTTGTGGATGAACCATAACCATGATGAACGAAGATCCGAGGATAGAGATACCCTGTAATGCTTGTGACCAACTATGATACTGACAGTGTGTAGCCTAGAAAATGGACTTCGATGAAGTGTGAGTTTGTGGATGACCCATAACCATGACAAACGAAGATTCAAGGATAGAGATACCCTGTAATGCTTGTGACCAACTGTGATACTAATAGTGTGCGGCCTAGCAAATGGACTTTGATGACAAGGATTTTGTGCGGTTGACCCATAATTGTGATGTTGGTTGTTGATGAAGTAGTAGGTGCCTACATAGCTTGGGGTGGGAGGGCACGTCTCCAAATAACCCAAGTCGAATGCTGTTATGCTGAAACTGATGAATGTGAGGTAGGTGCCTACTAAAGTGGGGTGGGAGGGCACATCTCCACTGGGAACCCTCTCTGAATGTTGCTCCAGAATTAAAATGGACATAATTCAGTCAATATAACTCAGAATATTTATTATAACATGTTTTTGGAAGCAGAAGGACCATTTTCCATCTTCCTATGTGTTGAAAATCCTTATCTGGACACTCTAGAATCTCTGATTCGCGCTGCAATTTTTCTGCCATCAAAAAGGTTCTGAAAAAATAGTTGATTTTAAATCAACGATATCTCCCACATCCAAACTCCGATTCAACCCATCTTTTTTTAAATTTGGTATTTTTTCATAAGGAATCCAGATATGTTATTTTTTGTTTGTAAATATTGTACCAAACGTTTCAGGTCTGATTTGCAAACTCGCTGCCCAAAAAAAAAATTCCTACAAAAAAATCAAAAAAAGAAAAATTCTTCGTGCTTGGCCCAAGAAAGTGCTCTGTTAAGGTTGCAGCACATGCCTAATGTTTGTTGAATATTGCTGCAAAAATTTGAAACTCAAATATGCATGAAACCCTCATTCCCATGGAATCATAACCTACTTTGATACCACTGATTCGGATGTAAGTGGTAGGCCCTCAAGATCTGAAAAAATTGAAATTGCCAAAAGAAAAAGAGTAGAATTCCCAATAAACAAAACCATAAAGAATTTTTTTATTAAAATGGAGAATAATTGTAAGAGCTACATTGTGGCGGACAAACTATCCTTTTACAAAATGCGACTTGTTACTTATAGTATTTTTTAGTTACAATACCATGGGTCAATTCCATGGGTGAATGAATACCATGGGTGGATGTCACAATACCATGGGTCAATTCCATGGGTGAATGAATACTATGGGTGGATGTCCCAATACCATGGTTCAATTCCATGGGCAAATGAATACCATGGGTGGATGTCACAATAGCATGGGAAAATACCATGGGTGGATAAATACCATGAGTGGATGCCACTTACAATACCATGGGTATATTCCATGGCTAGATGAATAACATGGGTGGATGAATACCATGGGTTGATGCCATTTTCCACTCAGATCAAAATTTCAGATCTTGTATTGCTATTTTTCGGAGATATAATACGATGAATTTAGGGTTTTTGCAAACTCTCGAATAACATTCTAAACAGGTGACCTCGGTAAAATCATCATAACTTTGTCTCTAAGCATCATATTGAAATTTCGTAAGAAGCTACAGGAAGAGGATGGACTGTACTTTTCTGTATATTGTTTTTAGCTCTGAAGGTCGAAACCATAACATGTGGCACTTCGTACAAGTTTGTTCTACTGAACAACTATATAAGCAGGTCATCTTGGGAGGTGGGTAATAAATCTTTCTTGGATAATCAAATTTCGATGAGACTGGTGGCATTATAAAGAGGGAATAGAGGGGTATTGTAGGTCGCAATTTTAGACCTTGGAGATCCGAAATTACAGAGTTACAGTCATTCAATATCGAGCTCCTACAAGGTGAAAAAAGGTGTGTAGTTTTTTTTAAATTTTTGCATAAGTTTTGTTTGAAAAATTAGTTTGAAGGAATTCAAAGGGCATAGTGAAGCATTACTATTAGTAATTGATGGCCTAAAGAAAGAAAATGGAAACACCTAGTAAGCAATGTGAATGCTCTAGCATGATTCATGAAGAAGAGGAAGAAATGCAACATGATATATCAAAATTACGAGAACAAGTGCAACAAATTTCACTCGCACAAAAGGTGACAGAAGCCAAAATGGATGGTTTAAAGAAAGACATAGAAGCTAAGATGTATGGTGTGGAAGCTACGATGGATGGTTTAAAGAAAGGTGTAGAAGCTAAGATGAATGACGTGGAAGCTAAGATGGATAGCGTGGAAGCTAAGATGGATGGGATGGAAGCTAAGATGGATGATTTAAAGAAAGGCATGGAAGCTAAGATGGAAAATTTGAAAAACAAATCTACAAGAAATGCTTACTAATGACGAAAGAGTAGTGAAGGAAACTCATGATGAGAACAAAGTAAATGCTAATCATGATTTCATATACTGTAACATTGGATCGAAGAACTGCCATGTTCCAAATATAAAAATGGGGAAGTTTGATGGCAAGGATCCCGCAACATGGACACTGTAGATGGAGCAATATTTTGATCACCATAATGTCCAAAACACACAAAAGGTATGCATTGAAACTTTATATTTGGAGCCAAATCAGTTTGTATGGTATCGATGGATTTGCTCTCGTAGACAAATTGTCACTTGGGTTATTTTTACAGATGAAATGATTACACATTATGAGGATACAAAAAGAAACACTTTTTTTATCAGTGCAAACACCCCCTCCTCAAAAGTAAGGGAACTTATATTTTATTTATCGTAGGCAAATTTGACCAAGTTCGGGACTTCCACGTACCACCCAACCATAGACATGGCTGACCCAAATATCTCTTTCATCTAGTCACCCTAGTGCCATATTCCAAGCATGAATGTGGGATATCATAGAACAACCAATCCAATAACAACCAAGGGAATCTAGAGCTTAAACAACCTCAACATTAACCAAACCATGATCACACCAAAACCAGTGTTCCGATCACAATCGAACCAAACTTGAAATCCCATCCAGAATCCATCACTATCCTTGAGGAATTTTCCATCTCCTTGTCTCTGAGGCTTTACCGCAATCCAAACCTGGATCACTAGGCCATAAACTAAGACTTCTCCTTCAAGATTTACCTGTACCTCATGAGAACTAGTCAAGGGGTTCCTAGGCATTTAGGAATGAAACTTGAGACCACCTCCGGCCCGGATTCTGAAATCCATCCAGCAAACCAAAGCTCAAAAAAGAAAATAAACATCCCAACACCATGGCATCCAGAAAAAAGGAAAGGCTACACTGAAAAGTACTTCCATATCCCAGCAAAACAATGCTAGCAACAGCAAGAGAACCATACACCAACATGCAAAGCCATGCATGTCCAAACCAGCTAGGAAATGGCACACAAAAAAGGTTACCTGCAAGTATTCTTGATGAAGCTTCTTGATCCTTCTCTTCTTCCTTGATCCTTGTTTTCCCTTTGCTTGATTTTCTTTCCTTGATCCAAAGCTAGAGTGCTCCAAGAAAACTCTAAGTGAACAAGAGTGAGGGAGAGAGAGAATAATGAGAGAGCTCCAAACTTGAACTGGCCAAGATCTTTACACTAACTAAGCTTGAAGTGAGAGCTAATCCAAATTTAAATAGGAACTCATCAAATTACAGATATAACCATAAATACATAGATGCAGCAGACATAATACTTCATTTCATTAATGTAGAATACTGAAATATGCCTAGTAGAAGAAATGGAATAAACTAGCTCACGTGATGGTAGCTTATCCCTATGAAGAGATGTGGTGGCTACATGCCTTTGAACTACCTTACAATGAGGCTCAAGGGCCTCTTTATTATTGAACAATAAGAGAAAACCCTAAACAACCAAAACCCAAACCTGAGGAGGTGTAACACCAAGAGTTTATGGACCTTGTTAGGGTTAGTTGGACAACCAACATCCTGGGGTCGTGACTTGGTCTTATTATCTTCATTTGATGCACATGATACGCCATTGGAAATATATCTCCAAGGAATACAATGGAAAACATGATATTTTATTAAGTCGTTGGTAGTAGATTGCCAAGAAAACGTCGTTTAGGGCCTAAAAACGGCTCCGGGAGTTTAGGATCCAAAAAACTCCTAGAAATAGTAAACTGTGCTACAATTAAGGAAACTGGAAAACTAAAAGAAACAATGGTGGGGGTCCAAGTGGAATTAGTGGGTGGCCACCAATATCCACCTAGATCATTCCTCCCCCCTTAGGAAGAATCCTCTCCATTGTGTTGAGTTCCTCCATGACATGTGGAAACTTCTAGTAAACTTAGTCCCTGGTGAAGGAGTTGGCCTGCTTCGACGACTCGATACAATTGGATCTTCTGCTGGCAAGTGTGCTTGATTTGCATGTCCATGATCTGATTAGTTGGATATTGTTCCATGCAATCTGGATTTAGCTCTATTGGTGTGAGTTGTTCTACAATGTCGGATGTGTCTACTAATGGTGGAAAGTATGGCTGAAAGTGGTGCACATTGAACACTAGGTGCAAGCCAAGGAATGGGGGAATGATGAGCTCAAATGTATTGTTTCCCATAACCTTGGTAATGGTGTAAGGACCATATCATAGTGGTCTAAGTTTCTGATAGGCTCCGGTAAGGTGTTCATTTTGCAAATGCAACCAGACTTTATCAAACACCTGAAACTTGTGTGGAACCTGATGTTGATCATGTCGCTGCTTGTACATGGAATTTGATTTCTCTAGAATGGCATGGACCTACTGGAAGATATGTTGTATTTGCTCAAAGAATTTGTTTTCCTTATCTATTTCAGACTGGACATGAGCCTAGTCTGCCTGAGTAGCTACAAATGGCATGGCCACATCAATGAGACATAGTGGCTAGAATCCCAAGCCCACCTGAAAAGAATTGTGGCCAGTCAAGCTATCGAGAGCCCGATTATAGCTATGTTGAACATAGGAGAGGCTCTCATCCCATGTGCATGGATGCTTTGAGTTGTACTTGTGTAGATGTGTACAATAATCCTGTTGACAACCTCTACCTAGCCATCAGTTTGGGGATGGAAGGTTGTGGACTTAGCGTGTTTGGTGTCTAGCATCGACCAAAGACTGGACCAAAAATGTACTAAGGAACCTACTATTGCGATATGAGATGATAGACTGTGGGATCCAAAAGTGTACCCACACTTGTTCAAAGAAGAGTTTTGCAGTGGCTTCTGCTATGATATTCTTCTTACAGGTCGCCATAATGGCCATCTTCAAGAACTTGTCGATGACCACAAAAACATAGTCCTTTCCATGCTTAGTAGAATGAAGGCCTGAGATGTAATCCATGGAGATGGATTCTCAAGGTCAACTAGGAGTAGGCAGCGGAGTATAGAAGCCTTTCTTCTTGATGGTCAGTTTGGCAATGACACAAGCAGTGCGGGATCTAATGTACTTCTCGAAATCATGTCAAAGATTCTACCAATAGAAATACTTCTGCAATATTGCCACCATTTTCTCAACCCCAAAATTCCTAGCAGCCCGACTGTAGTGTGCTTACCAAATCTTCTTTCCACGCTTGCTTGAAGGAACACAAAGGTGACCCAAGTGGCATAACAAGGCATCCTAGATGTGAAAATATGGAACATGCTAACCCTCTAAGGGTGTCTGGTATGTGTGGCCAAATTCTGGGTCACTTTTGTAGAGAAGTGGCCAATCAGAAGTCTCATGCCCGCAAGGGTTGAGCACGGTGCTTAACGCCATGATCAGTGGTTGACTATGGCAATATACAACATTATTGGTGCTTCCCTTCTTATACTTGATATTCATATGGAACTGTTGCAAGTATGTGGACCACTTCTGATGGCGATCATTCTGCAACTTCCATTGCATCTGTATGAACTGCAGGGGTTGGTGGTCTGTGTGGATGATCATTTCCTTCCCCAAAATGTAATGCTTCCATTGTCGGTAGGCTTGCACAATGGAATACATCTCTTTATCATAAGTGGGATACTTTTGGACTGTGTCTAAAAGTGTCTCACTGTCATATGCCATTGGATGCCTGTGTTGAGTAAGGACTCCCCCAGTAGCATAGTCAGAGGCATATGTCTCGATCTTAAAAGGTTGTTGCAAATCTGGTAATGTGAGAACTGGTGCTAAGCAGAGGCTATATTTCAACTCTATGAATGCCTTCTATTGAGATTCATACCAAAATAATTTTTCTTTCACTCCTCCCTTGGTGACTTAACTCAAGGGCCAAGTGATATGAGAAAATCCCAACACGAACCTATGGTAGAAATTGGCAAGACCCAGAAATTTATGGAGCGATGCCAGAGTGGTTGGAGATGGCCAATCCCGAATGACTTGGATCTTTGTTGTATCCACATGCACCCCCCATTCATCAATAATGTATCTGAGATACTAAACTTGGGTCATTCCAAAATTTCATTTCTCCAAATTGGCACATAGCTTGTGTTGCCACAGTGTTTGGAGAACCTATCAGATGTGGTGGAGGTGTTCTTCCCAACATTGGTTGAAGATCAGGATGTCATCCACATATACCACTACAAATGAGTTGGTGAATGGCAGCAAGGTGTCATCCATTAGCCTCATGAAGGTTACAGGAGCATTCATTAACTCGAAAGGGATAATGAATCATTCGAAAAAGCCCTCCTTGGATTTGAAGGCAATCTTCCACACATCAGAGGGTTTGATTGATACCTATCGATATCCTGACTTCAAGTCGATCTTGCTGAAATATTTTTCCCCTCCATTTGGTCCAGAAGGTCATCAATCTCTGGGATCGGGTACCTATTCCGGATAGTGATCTTGTTCAGTGCGTGATAGTCAATACACATTCTCCAAGTCCCATCCTTCTTCTGTACCAACATGATCGGGCTCCCACGAGGTGGTGAACTCAGTTGAATGTGACCTTTCTATAACATCTCCTGAATCTGCCTCTTGATTTCGTCATTCTCCGGAATGGAGCACTAATAAATTGGTCCATTGGGCAGTGGTGAACCTAGGGTCAGATCGATGGAGTGATTTACCTGGTAGTGCAAAGGAAACCATGCGGGGGAGATGAATATGTCCTCGTACTCCTTCGTGACCTTGTCCATCTATAGTTGTCATGTGGAGGGGTCGTGTTTGGAGGTTGTGGCCACCATATTCTTATTTCCCTGAGGGAGTATCATCAGGAAAGCAAATTTTCTAGTTTTGGAAATAAGCATAATGCATTTTTTTGCAGTAACCAAAGAGATGGTCGTATGAGGCGCTACCTCTGGTATCCTGTACAACATATTTCCCAAAGTAACAATAACAACATGAGGCCTTGATTTATACACAACATGTTGCTTCCACAAGTATGGTTGGCGTAATAATAGATGGCAAACATCAAGGGGAGAAACATCACATAATACCTCATCTGTGAAGGGCTTGATGTTGTATGGAAGGTGACATTACTGTCTCACGTGAAGATCCTGTCCTTGGTGAAGCGACTCGATGGTGTACGGTTGGGGATGTGTTGTGGTCGATTAGCTTGGCCACTTCACAACCTCTGCCAAAATGAGGTTCTTTTGGCTCCCACTGTCGACAATGAACTATAGCGGGGAACCCTTTACCCACATCTGGGAGTGGAATAGGCACTCCTCCTCCTCTGGATCTTCAGGTTTGTCCTTCTATATCTTCGTGGTGGAAACGATGGCCTTGGGCTCCACATTGATAATCGACTTCCCTTTGTCATTCCACTTGTTTGGTTCTAACTAGGAGTCAGAACATGCATTTGATTCTGAATCCTTTAGCTCGGCCACCAGGGACTACTTGGCCTGACAATCACTTGTATTGTGAGTGGAACTCTTATGGAACTTACACCACTTTCCCTTGTTCTTCTTCGGCTTCGCAGTTTTGTTATTTGCTTGCAGCTTTGGCGGGTTGTCTTGGGCCACCCTACCTTGGCTTTGTCCTTTGTTCTATGGTTTGTGGGAACCTTTCCCTTCCTTTAGATTCACAGATCCAAAGTATCCCTTCTTTTTTTTAAACTTTTTCTCAATCTTAACAACGTATTGGTACACCGTACCGAATGAGAAGATGTCTTGGAACTCCATCTCATCCTAGATGTACCTGTTTAGGCAGCCATGGTATTTGAGTACCAAATGCTACTCAGTATCCTTGATACCCATCTTTGTGTGTAGCGTATGAAAAATATTGGTAAACTCTGGCATATCTTGGTCCATTCCATGCCACAACATGGTCCACTTTATGTATTTACCTCATAGCTTCCGACAGGGTAGTACTGCTCCTTCAGAGCATCCTAGAATGGATTCCAAGTGGGTGTAGATGAAAAGAGTGAGGCCATACTTTCATCCTTCTGGTCACAATAGGTTTCCCACCAATCCTTGACATGGGGGGTGGCTTTGAGAACAATGAAAGTAATATTTTCCCATCCTGAAAAATCATGAACAGAAAAAATGCCCTTCTAGAATCATGATAAAATACAAAACTCTCACATCAAGTGTACTACAAGGATCCTCTAACAAAATGGGAAACAAGGATCTTGAAATTGAATCATCATCTAATAAAAAAGCAAGTGAATACATGGAAATGATGCATATTATACCTCCAAGTATGGGGACGATTTGAAAATCAGCTACTCAAATGAGGAAATGATATGTACCATTCCATTTCTTGCGAGAAACCATGAAATTGGAGTATAAATTCGGCCCTTTTTTAGTCAGTCATCTTTGGCTCCTTGGGAATATAAAATATTCTCTTCTGTGAAATGACAAAAATTTAGCGACTCAGATGAAGAAATTGATCACACCATCAAATTCCTCGCTAAAAATAGAGAAAAATGAGTATAACGTGGCCCTTTTCTAAAACTGTCAAATTCAGGCCTTTAGGGAATCTTTTAGATTCCATGTAGATTCCTACGTCAAGGTTCAACCCTCAGTATTATTTCTCTGTAAAATCCACTACTCAGATCATAAAACCGTCTACACCATCATACTCTTGGAAAAAATCTGAGAAATCTCAGTATAAAGTTCGCATATTTTTTACAGTGTCAAAATTCAGCTCCAAGGGAATCTTTTATATTACTTATATATTTTGCATATAGAATATGTTGTGGAATATTCTCACCTCGAAATATGTTCCCAAGGTCTACCCCTCTACACATTTTTCTACTTCGTTCCTCTCAGCTCTCGTTCACCATCCTCGGTCCACTACTTAGAATAACGTTTTGTTTTTTCATTTTTTTTGTTATTATATTATTATTCTTTCGTCTTTTTTTTTAGGGGAAAGGAGCCAATGAAGGAGTGCCATATGTCATTGGTTATTTGTTCAATTGGTCACCACATAAGTATAGCAGGGTCCCACCTTCCTTTGTAACTTGCAAATTTCTGACAAAAATAAAATGGTCATACAGACTCCAATTGAGGCATCATTTCTGCCATTAGGTTCGTAATGAATAACACTACCGCCTAGTATTAGTATTGTTGGTGTCTAGAAACTTTGAAAATCGAGCCTCTCTGTAGCCACCTTGATCATCAAATTTTAACAAGATGTATGAGAGCTTCAAAATTGAGACAACTTGGTTCATTTCCTTGCATACACTCTTCATCACTTGGATGGTTAAATACAAAACTTTCATTAGGTAATGAAATTAAAGGAGGAGGTGGAATTTCAAAAGAAGTGATTTCCTCCCCAGTGGCTTGAGGCATTTCTGACTCATATTAATGGGAAAGATCAAATTAATGATAAGATTTTGTCAATTTGTAACTTGCAGATTACCATGAATATCATCAGAGTGAGGATTCATTTCATATTGAAATGGTTGTAGAGAAATAAAAACCAATTGTCCAATTTTTTCAACCAAATACATACAGTCCACGTCTCTTTTAGGAAATTCCCAACAAAGATTAGAAAACCTAGCACCAAAATCCTCTAATGGTTCTTTGTGTTTCATTATAAGTTGATCTATCCTTTTAAATGCATATTGAAAATCATGTGTCAAAATATTGAAGGATCTCACTGATGAGTTGCTCGAACGAAAGGATAGAAGCAGTTGGCAATGTGTGGCACTATTTCTTGACATAACCTTCAATCGTGAGGGTGAACAATCTACCCATGACATATTTATAATGAATTCTACTAAAATGGAAAAAAATGGAGAACTTGACAAATGTGCCCAAGTCGATTTGTTCGACCCTCACCACTAAACTTTAACTAGAACAAGTGATAGACTGTTAATGCATTTAGTGAAAGATTAAGACATTTAGAAAAAAAACTTACGATAGAAATTTGGGACAGAGCCATTTAGAAGTATGATGTGAAGATAAATTCTCCATGGGTTCAGCTTGTCATCTTTCCATCTTTCAAGCACCAAAAATATATTGACGGTTTTGGATGTCATGGCAATAGCTAGGGGATCTCGCTGGTGTGAAGTCCCAATTAGGCCTCACACCATTTGGGATAGGATCCCCATCCAGTATGTTGGTGTAACACCCTCCTCCCACATCCACCCAAGTAACCATGACAATCAGGGTAAACATGAGACAAGAAGCTATTATGATCAGATTTGACCTCCTATGTGACCTTAACGAAGTGGAATCGTTGAAACATCACACACAATCATCAACCACCATTAACAGAACCCTGAAGAGACACGTTAGACACTTAGAAAGTCTGTCCTAAGGTCCCACTATTGTTCCATACCTCTTAGGCCATAGTCTCTCTCATGCTATGGGAAAGACGGCGACAAAAGACCTAAAGTCACTCTCGCAGGCCAGTCTGCTAGAGACTGTGGACCAAACTTGCCATTTTCTTACCAACAACCCTGGGAATTAAACCACCTTTTTAGGCCCAAAGCCTAGGTCATTGTGTAAAATGGAATGATAGCTGATAATCAAATAAAGTACAGAGAAACAATGAAGCAAAAGAAATAAGTTCAACAAGACCTTAACCAGACCCCTACTAGCCATGATAGGCATTTCATCAAATATAACTAAGAGTAGGGGTCTCATACTTATATGAGAATCGCTATGAACCATGATTTCCTACTGGAATTTGTTTCATATTCATCTATTAGGTCATAGACACATTATCCATTCCAATAAAAGTAAAAACATGCGAAGAGCCATGCATAGTTGTTGTCATAAAATGTACATATAACTAGCATAATAGGAAATTAATACATTAAACATATCATCCAAAAAAATCCATATATATATCAATACATTTACACATGAAAATCAATGGAATGATTTTACGCTAATCAATGCAATGAACCAACCGGTGATGGGCCTACCACATTCCACCCAACCATAGGTTGGTTGAGCCAAGCCTCTCTTCAGCCAATCACACCCTTCCATATTCCAAGCATGAATGTGGGTCTCATAGAACACATAGAACACATCGCAAACACTAATAAATGTGGATGCCACCAGAGTTCTCCACCTACATCGTGAGGAATTTGAGTGCCTCATAATATCTTTGGCTTTAACATGAATCCACAGTCTAATCCAGGGATCACTAGGCCCTACACTAAGACATACTCTCCAAGCTTTACAGTGCATTACATCCTAAAATAACTAGGCCCAACAAAAAGAAAATACATCTCTTAGCTTTACCATATATCCCACCATTCATCAGCAAGCATTCCTAAGCCCACCGAGGCACACAATTTGGCTTTACCAAAACCCACGATCTGGTTCAAGGGTTACTAGGCCAGGGACCACTACACTATGTGTTTGTGCATCCTTAGTCTAATTCAGGGACCACTACACTATGTGTTTGTCAATTCAGAGATCCATCCCACTAATCTTCAATCCAATTCGGCCATCCCACATAAAATGAATGAGAGAACCCATCTCATTAAAGCTACGAGTAAATGGCAAGGCTAGGCTGAAAATATTGTGACACCTAGAAAAACCCATGCCATGGTAGAAAATAAACACATGCAATCCCATTCATGCCAAATCTAGCAAGGAAAATGCACATGCAAGTCGATACCAATAATTAAGCCTATTGTAGCTGCTTCATCCTTCCTTTCCATGCTTGATCTTTGCTTCCTCTTTCCTTATTCTCATTTCTTGCTCCAATGCCAAAGTGTTTCAAGAAAAACTCTAAGTGTCCAAGAATAAGAGAGAGAGAGAGAATAATGAAAGAGCTCCAATGATAAACTGACAAAAGGTTACCAACTGATACTTAGAATCATTTTTATGAATGAGGCCTCTAGTATTTTCTTCATTTTCCATTATTTTCCTTCTCACATGCAATGTGTGACCTTTCACCTCATTTTTCTCCTAATTTCCATTATTTTCATAAATAATTTGCCAAGAATTCCATTTTTCCTTCTAATGCCTTAGCCATTTCCTTTGCCAATTTCCTTAGCCATAAACAACCAAATGAGCACCCCCTAAGATATCCTACCCAACATTAAATTTGGAATAAGTGTCCCATTCATCTACGCTTATTGTTTTTAACTTTTATTACATGAAATTTTCACGAGGGTTGTTATAGAACCTTCCTAGGTTTTCAATCACTCATATACCTCAGCAACCTACTGAAGGAAGACATACTTCTCATGGAGATTTATAACATAGCTAGATGCAATATTTACAATGAAAGACATGCTCAAGAGAAGAACATCGTGAGAACATGACAACATACCACATAGTGGAGCTTGATATCACAACTTATTATAGTATTTACAAGTATCATCCTGCTAAGTGCCAAACCACATGACATCATAACATCATGATAACATAACCACATGATAGCATAATAACATGTTAACACAACCATAGTGGACCTTTATAACATAGATTGTTATAGTATTTACATCCATCCACGACTGTACACATAGCAACATCATCAAAAATATATATACCAAAACATATGCGAAATCATATACCAAAACATATATCAAAACGTATATTGAACACCATGTCTAAGCATATATTGAAACATCATATAGCATATATTAAACCATCATAAGGCATATATCGAACTGCCATAAATCATATACTAAACCACCATAAGTAAATACCAAACCATCATAAGCATATAGTAAACCACCATAATAAAATACCAAACCACCATAAAAAAATACCAACCACCATGTCAATCTTCTTTGCCTCAACTAAAAAACAGGGAAGGATACATGGCCCACGTCTAATCCACCATCTCCCATGTAGCTTCATCGGGCCCAAAGTGCTTCCATTGCACTTTAACTTGCTTGATTTCTTGGTTCCGGAGCATGAGCACATTTTTATGTAATATGCACTGAGCCTCTAGTTAGAATTCTCCATGTGATTCCACCTGAAATACAGATCAGTCAGTTACATGATCCACATCCTTAACATACTTCTTAAGAAAATATACATGGAAAACATTGTGGACTTTCACTATTAGAGGCAGTGCAAGTCGACAGGTTACTGGCCCAATCCTCTCAATGATATTGAAGGGTCTAGAAAATCATGGTGTTAGCTTCGCACATGATCCAATCTGTAAGGAACTCTTTTTTCGTTTGACATGCAAGTACACTTGTTCCCCAACCTGGAACTCCTTGAAAAACATGTTCCTATCTGCATAACTCTTCTTTCTATCTTGTGTTGCCTTTAGATTCTTTTTCATCACCTGCATCTCTTATTCCATGTTTGCCAACACATCCATCCCAATCAATAACCTTCTAACTGGATCACGCCAACTAATGGGAGTGTTACAACTCCACCCATACAATGCTTCGAAAGGACTCATCCTCAATGAATCCCGATAACCGTTGTTGTATCAAAACTTGACCAAAGGGATATACTCTTTCCACTTCCACCGCTAATGTATCACATATATCCTCAACATGTATTCCAATATCCTATTGACACTCTCTTTCTGTCCATCTATCTACGGATGATAAAATGTCTTGAAGGCCAACTCTATGCCAAACCTGCAAATTACTCCTTCCTAAACTTGAGAGTGTACTTCACATCCCTATTGTTTCTGGGAAAACTAGTGTCTTTTTGATCAACTAGCCCTCTAGAATTGGCAACTATCCTAGAAGCAAATAGTTTAAAGCAATTTGTGATTTCCTCTATGTATGATAGATAAGAGAGAGGCAAAGGAACCAACTTGGATCTTCCACTTAGCTCCTTGCTTGATCTCTCTCCCCCTTGACAGAGCTTGCACCTCTTCTCCTACTTATCCCGCTTAGAGAATACCTGTAGGAACAAAGTAACAAAACACCATCAAAGCATCTTGATCTATTATATCATAAGCATTGCAGAATCAGAAATACAATGAACATACAATGACATTCACAAATAACAACATTCACAAATATGCAATTATATGGAGGAAAACTCAAAGAACTTTTTTAAAATATAAGGGAGAATTAAAACCCAGCTGTCTGATCCAGCATCATCCTCCTAGCACCAAAAGCCTTATTCACCTCATGAAAAGCAAGATCACCCAACAATACAATACTCTTTCTCAGATACAAACTATCAACAATTCCTTACAAATTACAAAATTCCAGCCTCTAAATCTCTCAGATGAGGGATCCATTTATAGATGTCTGTAAGGGTGTGAGTCATCTCTAGGTTTTTGATTAGTGTCATTCCACTTGTTGTTTTTGCTTCCACTTGGAGATTTCTTGGATCTCTTACTCATCCCTGGGCGAATTCAGAGAAACAAGTGTCATAGGAGAAGTTTCTAGAAGATTTTATGAGCATCCACTTAGCAAATTGTCTCGAACATTTGTCCATCCTTGCTCATCGTACGCCATAGAAGGCCTCTTCAGTATGCATCGCACCTATCTAGTGTATAAGTTAGTATGCATCACGCCCTAACAGTGGAGCTTTCAGTATGGTCCAGTTCAGGCCAGTTCTGGATGGTTTTTCAAGTAGAACTTTTGGGGACTGAGTAATCAATTGACCATGATCTTTTAGGGTATCAAACAACACTTTTAGGGGTTGAAGAGCCCTAGTTTACTGAAATATAAGATTGGGGTTGAAGTGCCCAAATATGTCTATAAGAATTTCCCCCTAAAACATGAAGTCGTAAATCTTTGATGTCGGGTGAAATGCTTTAACATGAGGATCCGAGGTTTTGACACTGGAAGGTGACTTGTATAAGATATAATACAATACATCATAATATAATTTTTCATGTTCTAGCTAAGGTAGGCATTCCCATGCTTAGCTTTATAAATTCGTTTCACGTACATAGAACAGATAATCGCCTGTAGTTGCAAACTAGTGATTCTTAAGGTCATCGTCCTTGGCTTGGATGACCATCTGTGTAGCTTTTGTGTACTTTTGATGTCATTATATTCTTGAATATATCGCAGCCCGGATGGATGAAACCAGTTCCGGGGTCTTCAAACTCATTCAATCTTCGCTAGATGTACAACTCAATCCATGTGAAAAGATGTTCTGAAGTCGAACATGGAAAGACATCGCCTGATTACCAGCCAATAATGTGAGTTGTTAACAGACGCGAGAGGAATCACTGATAATGATAATGGCCCTCAAGGTACTACAGTACAATTCATGTGGTGTGAATATATGATCCGATGTCGAACACCACGCAAAATCCTTTGGTCGAAGGCCATTGATGTCAACCTGTCACCGGAAGTGAAAAACTTTCCATTAAGGCATGAAAGCTTCAAAGTACTGAAAGGGTTGTTTCTAAGTCAACTTCTTGGATAATGAGCTAATGCCAACAAGAAGTGACCTGTCGTAGGAAGGCCCTAATGTATCTGACATCTATAAAACGAAACAAAGCAAATGATTTTTTGGATGTGAAAATGATCAACGACACAAGGTTCAGGAATGGCGATCATGAAAAATGGAGGTTGAAGGTATTGCAATGGATGAGGCATTGACTGGATGGTGAATTCTGAACTGAATGACTTCTCTTGAACATATCAGTGACACTGAGATGGATTGGTAGTGTTAACCCCAAAAATGGACGATGTGAAAGACCAATGGTGAAATGACCGGTGAACGGAAAAACCCAACCCGACTCAATCATGGTGATGGAGTGAAAGTGTCATGTTTAAGAGCAACTTGCTACCATAAAAGTATTCAAGTTTTCTTCCCTTTTTCCCCAGTCATTACTGACCAGTACCTCTTTATTTTTTTCAAGCTTGAGGAGGATAAAATATGCTTGTTCTATAATTTGCCCTTCATGCAAACCTATCGCTATGTTTTAGCGAGTCT